>JBANCZ010001621.1:0-20289 GCA_037040025.1 Sphaerogastrella javana | reverse complement strand
GTGTTATTTCACCTCCCATACCCAGAATATTGACAACGCGTAACTCATGAAGTGGTTGGTCCTATTCCTGCTCCTGCTCCTGCTCCTGCTTCTGCTCCTGCTCCTGTTGCTGTTGGTTTTCCCTGTTGCTCTTGGTGATGCTGTTGTTTTGTGCATCACGTGTTGCCGCCTCGTGTGTGGCGACATTGGCAGCTCCATTCCACGAATGTGCGCGTGTGTATGTGTGTGAAAGGACTTCGTGCCAGGGGGCGTAACACACTTGGCTGCACTGTTGCGATGCGTGCGAAGCTAACAGCAATTTTGCCGCCATTTTCCTGTTGCTACTGCACACACAGATACACACACTTGGACATAAATACACACACATACATGTATATATTATATATGTTTATATAGATGTAGAGCTCTTGTGGGCGTCGCTGGGTCAGTGAATGTGGCTGTGGCTGTGGCTATGGCTGTGACTGTGGCTGTGGCTGTGGCTCTGTCTTGCTGATTGATATGATTGCAGTCTTGCTGCCTGGCACCTGCCATACTCCACTTGCCGCCTGCCACACGCCACATGCCACACATTGTGGACCAGCATCTGAGCTACTGTTGATTTATTGTTGCTGTAGCCACAGCTGATCCCCTGATTCCGGTCTAAAGCCAGTAGTCATACTCGTTGTCGTGGTCGTAGTCGTAGTCGTAGCCGTAGTCGTAGCCGTTGTCATCGGCTCTGGTGGTTTGTTAACCCAAATTGCCACCTCGATAGCATCGTCGTGGTCGTCGTTTTCACCGTCTCGTGCAGTTTGGCACGTTGCGTTTTGTCACTGTGTTTCTTAGTATTTGGGTCAAGTGCATCAAGGCGATGTTGTTCCTCTACGTCGCCCTCGTTTCTATTGTTGTGCAGTACTTTCTGGAGTATAAAGTGAATGCAAATGCAAATATAGTATGTACGTAGATATATATATTATATTGATACCATATAATATAATTACAATTAATTTTTTTTTGGGAAACAATCTTTAATGTTTTGTGCCTCAAGTTGAATAAGTTTATTTAAAATCTGTCCTCGCAAAGGACAATAATTGAATTATATCTCAGCGGGGGATAGGTTGGTTAGATTAGATGGGTTATAAAATAAAGGTATGCCATTACAAATGGGGGAACGTGTATGAATACATCGGTTAAGAGAGTGTGGGTAGATAGATTAAATGAGGGTGGCTATAGGGTCATCGCTTTATATGGTAGTCTTCCAGGTATCCTCTTCCAGCAGGAGATCCAGTGGGTGTGTTCTTTGGAGCCTTCATTTCTGGTGAGGCTGTTATCGAGGAGATTGATCGTTATGTTTATCTGATCCATCTTAACTCGTATTTCAAAGTGTGTGGCCCAATCAAAAGGTTCGTACGAACTAAGGAATGCGACAGCTAAACCTCGGATGCTTATCTAATATCATTATTAAGTTAAATATTGTAAAAGTTGAGATTTATATTTTTTAAAAACATGCACATTCCGAAAAAGTTCTAGCATAAAGCAAAGTCCTCCAGGAAGTTATATCTTAGCGTTATTAGACAATCCCAATTCTTTCCTTTACATATGTACGTAGGTATATTCATGACGAATCGCCCGTCCAAGCGCTAACTATGTAACGATTCTATGTACATAGAGTTCAAAGTGCATTGCCTGAATTTACATACATGTATGAATCCACACACACACACAAACACAATCAGAACAGATACGCATGCACCTGTATCTGCAGGTGTGGCATATGCGACAATTGATTGGTCCATTGTCAAATTATGCTGATTCACGTAACGGCATAATTGAGTAGCTTATGTACACAGCACGGACAGACAGACGGACAGACAGACAGAGACAGGGACAGAAGCAGAGTGAGGCGGAAAGAGAAATAGAGGGAGAGGAAGGGAGACAGAGAGCTTACGCTCTGTACATAATCGTATATAATGTACATACACCCATATGTATTCATATGTTGTTCAAAAAATCATTGCATATAGAGTGTGTAAGGAAACTTTATACATATTTCTATATATGTATGTATGTACGTATATATGTATGTATGTATGTATATATACCTATATATATATATTTATATATATTCCATATTCATATAGCCATGTATGAATGTAAATGTGAGTAAACTGTGCGTACAGTTGGCTTCACAATGTGCAAGAATATTTAATCAATGCATGCGAATGCCGCAATGCAATTATTGAATATTTTATGGGGTTTATGTTAAGTTTTATTGACACGGGGAATTGAGAACAAACAATAACTGTTCTGACGATTATTTCAAATACTCATATTTATGGAATATAGTGTGGATAAGTGACTTTTGTCTCCTCCTAGTATGATATATGATATCAAAATTGAATGAAACGGTTGTGTATATTTGCATTTGATCAACTCTATTGAAAAATACACTAATCAGTAGGGACGGCGCCCGATAGCAGTATTTTCGATGCAGTGTAGTATTTTCCTTTTATCATTAGTTTGGTATTTACGAGATTTATTTTTATGAACTACTGCCGTTACAGATAATCATAATCATTGATAGTCAAATCGTTCAACCGACTATCCACCGTCCTTATCAAGAATATATGTATACAACTATAATATATATAAAAATATAAATATAAATATATTGCACAAAGTTAATAGAATCTTTAAATAACACATGGAAATGCTGAATAATTTTATATACTCATACTACATATATTTAGATACCACACACGTGTTGAATATTTTGGGAAAAATATATTTGGAAAAAAATATACCTAATCGAATGCTGCCAAATGAATAAGCACCTATATATGTATACGATATATATTCCATTCATATATATGTAGAAAGAACAATCAAAAAATGTATTGGTTTATGTTTTTAATTCGTTTCTAACAACTACTACTACTACTACATACTACTCTATTTTTTTGAGAGATCGACTAAATTTGGTACAATCCCTTTTTTGTTTACAGAACTCTGCGAGAGCTATTGAACTTTGTTGAGAAGACCACCGGAAGTCCACAAGAAGACATTCAAAGATGAGCGGCGAGCGTCCGAAGCGTCCTCTGTCAGCATATATGCTGTGGCTGAACGAGAACCGCGAACAGATCAAAAAAGATAATCCCGGCAGCAAGGTCACAGATATTGCCAAACGGGGCGGCGAACTGTGGCGCGGTCTGAAAGACAAATCTGTAAGTGATCCTCGTTTTGATCAGTGTTCCAACCGTATATCTAACTTGTTTGTTTGTACTTGTATTTTATTCAGGAATGGGAACAGAAAGCCATTAAAATGAAGGAGGATTACAATAAGGCGGTAAAGGAGTATGAGGCAAACGGTGGCACCGATTCCGGTGCACCCAAGAAGCGAAAGAAGACTGCCGCGAAGCCAGCCAAGAAGGCCAAGAAGAAAGAGTCCTCCGAGGAAGATGAGGAGGATGAGAGCGAGTAATAATCGATAACCAAATGCAACAACGCAACACCGCAACGTTTGCATCAGTTTTAAAATACATTTTACTAATGTAATTTTTTAAGTGACATAAAAAAAAAACAAAACAAAACAAAACAAAACAAAAAAAAAAAAAACAAAACAGAAAACATTAAAACAAAAACCAACAAAAAAAAATTTAAAGCCTAAATCCCCCTTAAATACGCACCAAAACAACAACACAAATACAAACACCTACAAAAAACCCAAATCCAACCATACTATAAGTTACAAAGTAATTTCCAGTCAAACATATAAAAAAACAAAAACAAAAACAAAAACAAATTAGAAAAAACTGTTTCTTAATAGGTTTGTACGTATGTATGTATATTTACTGTCATTCTATCGTGTTTCTTACTCTATACGTACTTCTCATATACCAAGTGCGAGTCCTGTGCACTGGGTACCATATGTTCAACATCAGCATCAGCACTATAAGATTATTTTTCATAATTTTGATTAAGTGCAACGGCATCTAATGTAAATGTTTATATACATAGCGTTCTACAGCTTATGTCGTGGGAAAAACCCGAGAGGCTTTGGGACATTTTGAGTTCCTTGGGCCGTTCTGGCAATGATTCCTTCCTATTCGTCCTTTTAGCAGACGTTCTCACTTTACAATACAAACATTATCAAAGTTTTCAATCAACAATCCAGCAGTTATATACACTTAATCTTTGCATAAGTATATATATATATATATGTATTTATATATATATATGTATTTATATATATACATATATGGTATATATGATTATGTAATTTAAATGAAAATTCAAAAACAAAAACAAAACAAATATTACAAATATGTAATTGTAAATGTAGAGCTGAACGGAATATTATTTAAAAATATGAATAAAAATATTTGAAAATCTTATCGAACTATGTTTGAATTGTAAGAAAGATATAAATTCGTGGTTACACTATTAATTAATATTATATATTATTTGTATACCTCTATAGAAATGTGGTATTTTTATGTATTTTTTTAGCCAACACCTTACCCAAAAAAAAAAAACTGTATTTATATAAAATATTTAGACGAATATTTGGCTTAATTGCAAGCATGTATGTATGTATAAATATCACTTTATCGTCGTGCATTTGAATATTGAAATTAGTTCATGCTAACAATTTGAGTAACAGATCGAAAGGAGCTTTACCAGACGTAACGCCTGATTGTGCGTAGATTTTTTGATACCTCCATATATTCCTGCATATTTCGTTCTGTGTGTTACAAGAATGAGAAGCTTGTTTTATATTTTAAAACCCTGCGACTAAACTAAGCAAAAGAGACCACATGCGTCTAATAGGCAGAAGGAGGCATGTCAGACCATTTAAAGTATGTGTATTCTTGATCAGGAAGACTTGCTCAGTTGTTTGTGCTGACACTCTGATCGTGCTTAAAAACAAAAATCGAAAACATAAAGTATACATATTCTTGATAATTAAAAGAAACTGTATATACGTTTGTATGAACACCCAGGTGTCGGGATCTATTAGACCTATAAGAGGTATTTGGGACTAACATCAAGTTCGTTTTAGATGTTGGAACCTGGCCGCTCCACTAGCTGGCAATTGGGAAGCCCATAATTTAAAATCGCAATAGGATCATTTTTAAAGCTAGATTGTGATCTAAGTTTTGGATACCTGCCTTCACTTCCCCACAAATGGATACCAAAAATTCAAGTTACAATAACGGGCTTTGTTTTGAATTTTGAACGTTGCGCTTTTTTAACATTATACACCTACTGTGATTTGAAAAATTTGGATACCACCCCCCACTCCCCCACTTGGGCATACCATATAGGAAAAAATCCGTATACAACCTTTTTTAAGCTTCAACCTTTTCGCCGATCACCGATAACAGTAACCATTTACCAAATAGATCATTTATATATATTGTATATAGATATCGGTTATCGATATTACTATACAGCACCGAAAATCCATACCATACTGAAAAGCTATAGTGCCAATATACCAATATACGCTGCTCCAAAAGTGCTGTTTTGTACCGAAAAAACTAAACAAACTTTGTTTGTCTCCATCAAATATTTTGGTTTTATATTTGTCAAGTACTTGGAGCACGTGTCAAATTTTTGAATGTGCATTTAAATTGTTGAAGTGTAAAATACAAAGTAGAATATCAAATTATACCCAATATTTAAACGTTGATAAAAATGTGTTTGGTACTTATTAAGGCTTGTCTAGGACTTACCAAGCAGCCCAAGAGTCCAGCGACCGGGCACTCGCGTTTGTACTTTCGAAATGGGCGCATCGGCTGTGTGGATGCGGAGCGATCGGGTCAGGTTGGCAACGTTGAGAGCACCCATGCTCTGGTCAAGCATATATTGGAGCACGAGAAGCCTCTGGTTAGTCCGGATTGTGTACGGCGAGTGCTGCAGTCACAGGCAGAGTTCCATGCAGAGTCACCGCTGGAGTCACCGCTAGAGTCTCCGCTAGAGTCACAGTCGCGGTCAGAGGAATCACTGCACTCCCATTTGGGACACAGTGTGCTGGTGACAGGGGATTCTAGGGACTGTTAGGCATCATAGGCCGGATCAGTGCAATAACAGTTTGAAGCTCTAAAGCTCAACAATCTGTTAACTTTAACATGAGCTTTCATTTACCATTTGCAAATGCTGTTAAGTTTTAACAGTTGGAAGTTAACGGTTCACAGTTTGAATATGTTCTCATTATATACCACATTAAGGTAAGCATAAACGTAATCAAACGTAATTTCTGTTAAATTGGAGAAATGGTTCACTTTTTGTGTAATATTACTAATATGAAATTTGATTTTTGTCTATAGTTTTATGCTGAATTGTTTTTGTTACTTTTAATGCGCCTGCGCCTTTATAACATGGTCAAAATCAAATCAGCTGCTGTTGCCCTTCAATTTGTCCAGTTAGTTCAGTTCTTGTGACTAGAGAGGAGAGTTGAAGAGCGAGAGAGAGCGTTCACTCTGTCCACTATACCCTCAACTACATAGTTTTGTAAGTGCCGTTTGTAAATGCAGTGGAAAATCATGTACAGGGTACACTGAACCCTCAAAAAGCATTTCAAGTATATTCTAAAAAAAATACATACTATTCATTCATACTGGCGATGTTATTTTAATTGAGGCTGAATTTATTATTGGGTGCCATCATGTCCCACCTGTTGCACCTTTTGACCACAACTCTGTTAACATTGTGAATGAAAGAAATTGCCCATTGTGTGACGACTTCGGAAAAATCGATAGTACGCTTGAAACATATGGTACGATACACGTCGCAGTAGCAGTGGGTATTAATCATACGCAGCGTGTGCCACGCAACATTTTACTACAACTTTACAATAATTACAGTGAAAACGACCCTGAACTTTGAACTGGCAGTGAACTTGCACAAACGGTCAACAGCGGAGCTACGGCCCAAAACAACGACACACAAAAGAAGAGCGTAAACATGGCCAATCGAGGCCGTTTTCGTAAGGTATGAAGGAAGTGTTGAAAAAAAATGATGACCACTTTGTGTTCTTGATATTCCATATTTCGTTTAAAATTGTTAAATTTTATTTTTATAAATGTACGATTAGATAATTTACAATTTTGCTTAACTCTACCCACAATCCCACTTACAATACCTGAGTTCTTAGAAGGGCCCGACTGAACAGCATTACCCTCTGTCCATAACACACATATATATATTGTTAACGTATATCATATCAAGAACCCTTGCGTTGGGGTATATTGATATATTGGTATTATGTTGTATTATGTTATCGAAAACTTCAGGAGCCTTTAGCGCTTGATAAGTTGGTTGAACTGTTTCGTCCTTCATTGACAATAAGCGCGACACGCACCTAATCTGATGTCTGCGGGTAGAGCTTGTTGTTGTCTGATGCCTTATGTCTGATATTTGCCGTTTGGTGGTCGAGGGCTGATGTTGAATTTTGTGATAGAAGAGACGCTCGGGCGCTGCTCGATTAAGTTGATTGAATGTGATTGTGCGGGCGTCCCAAGGCAATTAGCATGCAAAACACAGATGTTATTTTTATATTCATTTATTATTTTTGTTTTTGTATTTTTATTGCACTTGCGTGCTGGCCTAAGCTGAGCAATGGCTGTTTGCCTTGCCTGGAGAGGCCAGCCGACAGTCAGAGTTGTAGTCTGTATTTTGTCGTATTCACAGTTGAACCAGCAAAGCGTAGAGCTCGACACTGAGGCTTCGGCGGCTTTGTTGAAGTCATCGCCTAATATCTTGGAAAACTTTGCCTACGACGAGTTGCTGGGACGGACCCACGATCAACTGAAATCTATGGCAACCTCGTCATCCGGCCAGGTGAAGCGTCCGGCCTCCCCACGTTTCTGTGAGACGCTGGAACGGCATGCGTTCATGCGCAATGTGATCAATACACGTCCGGAACCACAGAGGCGTTACTCGACGCCCGGTGAGAAAGAAGCCCATGTGCGACGCAGTCTGGAGGAGATATCCAACGACATTAAAGAGATCGAACAGTTTGTCAGTGCCACGGAGCAGTTGCTGCAACGAGAGAAGGATCAGGAACGTCTTGAACAGCAGGAACAGCAGCGCAAAAGGGCACATGAACAGGAGCGTCTTGCCGAGCAGGCACGCAAACGAGATAAGGAGAATAAAACACCCAGCCCGGTCAAGCGTATTAGCTACAAGATTAATGCCTATAAGGCACCGCATCGCCGGCATCGTCCAAACAGTCCGCGATTCTATCACTCGCGATTGTACTTTCGCAACGGTCGCATTGGCTGTGTGGATGCGGAGCGTTCAGGTCAGTGTAGCAACATTGAGAGCACACATGCTCTGGTCAAGCATATATTAAAGCATGAGAAGCCGCTTGTCAGTCCGGACAGTGTGCGGCGAGTGCTGCAGTCACAGTTACCGTCACAGTCAGTACTAGAGGAGACACATCTGCCGGGTGCAGTAGTTGAACGGATGCAGGTGGACCCTATAGCGGAGCAACGTGCAGCAGAGCTGCGCAGTGCAACAGGACAGGTGATTTTAGAACCCATAACAAACGGAGTGTCTGATCAGTGCGACAATAGCTCGCAACCGCTCGAGGATGAGGACGAACAAGATGTTCAAATTTGTTACAACGAATCGCCGGAGCAACAAAATAATGATAGAAATCTGCGTACCACAAGGTCCTCCTCGCTTAATGAGAGTGAAATAGTGGCAGTCGTTGATGTGGAGCCGCATAGACCAAGCAGTGCCGGGAGTCTGGACTCACAAGGTCAGCAATTTCTACGTGATCAAGTGCGTCATTTGGTACGTCGTTTTACAGCACGCGCCAACAAGGTGAAGTCTCGCATTGAGCAGCCCCCAACTCCATCATCTAGCAATGCCAGCTCTCCCACACCTCCACCTGGACAGGGTACTTTGCATGCAAGCACCAAAAGTTTACATCCATCGCCCGAGCATAAAGTACGTCTGGTACCTGTCGGACAGTCGCCACACCGAGGACGACTCTTTGAGGCAGACACGCCACGGTCCAATGTATGGCTTTGCTCGAGCCTTTGTGGTGCCAATAATGATGAACGTACACTGGATCCGCAGGGCAAGATCTACATATCCTGGCTCTGTGTGGTATCGCTTTCGTTTTTATATAATGCCTGGGTCATTCCACTGCGTGCTTCGTTCCCCTTTCAGACCAAGGAGAATACCAATATTTGGCTCTGCTGCGATTTCTGTGCAGATATTGTTTATCTGTTGGACGTGGTCTTTTTTAAGCATCGTGTCATGTATCTCTTCGAGGGATTTTGGGTGAAAAACAAAAATCTGACTCGGAAGAACTACATGAGGAAATTACAGTTTAAGGTGATCGTCACTAATAACTTAGTCCACATTTTGAGTTATATGCTGCAAAAAATATTAATTCACAATAATCTGTTTCATATTGTAGTTGGACTTGTTGGCCTTACTTCCGTTGGAGTTATTCTATCTTCAATTGGGGACTAGCGCGGTTTGGTTACGCTTTCCACGTTTCTTCAAAATTCAAAGCTTTTGGGAAGTTTTTCGTCTTTTGGACCGTGTCATCTCTTCGCCGCATTTTGTAAGAATGCAATTATATAATTTTGATGTAGTTTTATATTTTTAATTTTTTATAATTATTTCGTAGGTTCGTGTGGCAAAAACGCTCACCTATATGCTTTACATGATCCACATTACTGCTGCTTTGTATTACGCCTATAGTGACTATCAGGGCTTGGGGCAGAATCGATGGGTGTTTAGCGGCAAGGGTCATCCGTATGTGAGATGTTTTGCTTTTGCCACTAAGACGGCGACATCAATTGGCAAAAATCCGAAACCAGAACGTCAGGGCGAATATGTATTTATGACGGTCGCCTGGTTAATGGGCGTCTTCGTATTTGCCCTGCTCATTGGTCAGATAAGGGATATAATTTCAACAGCAACGCGAAATAAACACGAATATCGCCAGCTGGAGGATGAGACACTTGAGTACATGAGGCGTTTGAATCTATCGCAAGAGGTTCAGTCCAGGGTTAAGATGTGGTTCCAATTCACCTGGGAGCAACAGCGCACACTGGGTATGTTTTATAACTCATATTTATTTATTCGGTATTCATTTTTGTTTCCACTTCCTTTTTATGTGGTAGATGAATCAAATATACTGGACGCACTACCCATTAATTTAAAAACCGATATTGCGATTTCTGTGCACATACAGACCTTGTCTAAGGTGCAGCTTTTTGCTGATTGCGAGGAGGCTCTGCTGCGGGATTTAGTTCTAAAACTGCGGGCTGTCACCTTTTTACCTGGAGATTTCGTTTGCCGAAAGGGTGAAGTTGGCCGTGAGATGTACATAGTGAAGCTGGGCCAGGTGCAAGTCATGGGTGGACCTGGCAGTGATGTAGTACTGGCGACGCTTACGGAAGGCTCTGTTTTCGGTGAGATCAGTCTGCTCGGCATTAACGGTGCTGATCGACGAACAGCTGACGTGCGGTCCAAGGGCTATTCCAATCTATTTGTGCTCTCCAAATCGGATCTTAATGAAGTAATTGCATACTATCCCAATGCGCAAGCCATACTTAAGAAACGAGCTCGTCAGCTTATGAGAAAGAATGCTGCCCGTGAACGTGAAGAGGAGGAGCAAGAACGGGCTCGAAGTGCGCTCAAAGCTGATGTCGTCATTGGAAACCCGAAGACACCAGAGACTCCACCGAAACTGTTACAGACTGTCATTCAGGCTCTTCCCTATGAGTCACCCGCCGTGGTGCTCATTACGCGTGGTTCAAAAAGAATGCGACGTAAGCGGCAATCGGTGCAGATGGAGACGATAGTGGAACCCACATTGGATGTGACGGGTGTGCCTGAAGTAGCACAGCAGGCCGGAAATAGGCATAGAGATAGCCTAATCGTAAAACCGGGTAGAGGCTCACCAGATTTGCTCTCATCCATTCAACAGGAGCTCAAGACCAAGAATAAATTTATAAATCTAACCGATTCTGAAAAAGCGTTAATTATTACACAATCTGCAAACAATTCAATGGAGTGTGTCCAGGAGGATGTTTTGTAATGGAAACCACCATATAAGTTGTTATAAATATTATATTCGCTCTTCGATATATCTATGTACTGTGTGTTTACTAAAGAAATGTCAAACAATATTCTTTATGTTATTAAGAAAAAATTAAAGACTACGTTGATCTTAGGTTTAAATATTCAAACATGTATAATAAAGGATTTATTTTACCCAATCTATCAATGCTCAGTGCATTTTATAGTATAGTCTACCTAGATCAACATTGTTTCAAATTTTATACTTGCCAATGGGGAACCCATAATTTAAAGTCGCCCCAATAATATATATAATACGCAATTTTAAAGCTAAAATAGTTCTCTTTGGCATGTATGTGCAAAATTATATTACACATCAATTGTTCTATCGGATACCGATTTCGATATCGATTATCGATATTAATTATTAAAGTCGATTATCTAAAAATATAGTATCAAAACTATACACAGGAAATACTGCCGAAAATACTAAACACAGGGTTCCTGCTTCGGTCACCGTCTCTACTGTTAGATAGGTTTATGTTTTAATCATGCATTGTTTACCCTCGATTATGATGATCAAATAATTAAATTATTAAGAGCATATTTATTAAATTGGTTCGTGTTTATTTATTAAACATTATTCTCAGTTCATTTCTAAATGTTAGAAACCATCCTTAGATGTATCAAATTGACTGTTTAGGCACGAATGTCCTTGTAGTGTTTTTCTTCTGTCGTGTCAAGCTTAATCGTGTAATGGCCAATCAGTGACCCCTCAACATCAGCCTGACCATTTGCATTGAATTGTGGGCCATCACCGATGGCCTGCATGTCCTCCTTAACCACACGGTAACCAGCTTCATCGGCAACATAGTGAACTGTGCGCATCACGTAGCCATCACTGTAGCTATAGCTTCCAGTGACCTTGGTACCATCGCGTGTCTCCTCACGATCGATTTTTCCATCGTTGATATTATCATTGATCGAACTATTGAATTGATATTGAGCATTTTCGTTCTGTGCCTTTTCTAGTTTCGCTCTCTCCTCAGCATCGATGTCGTCAATCTGTTTCAAGAATCAAAATAAATCGTGTCAAGTTTATACATTTTTCCACACGAATTTTCAAACATCTATTCGAAATTCCCAATTGTGCCAGATCTTATATCCTTGATATTTTTGAAAACCGTGTTCAAAATAAGATAACCAAACTTAAGTTTTTATTCCAAATTGATTGCAGTATGTTTTTATCTCGGAGTTTGAATTTGAATTTGAATTTTGAATCGTTGCTTTTAATTATTTTTTCTGGAAATTAAGTTGATCTAAGAGAAGATATTGAAGCCATTTGAATTCAAAATTCTATCGGATTCTATCGAGTTTCTCCCCGGCTCTTAATTGTTTCGAGCATTTTTAAAATGCAAATTAATTGTTTCAATATTATATGATTGAACATGACAGTGTATCTCTATGAGTCAGTACTAATTTCAGCAGGCCTCCCAATGAGGGTCTTTTAAAACTAAGGTTGCAAAAACAAGTTCGTTGTGTTGTTTTGCATTTTTTCACATCTCAGTTGTTTAATTTGTCTTGTGTCTCTCGATAAGAGCAGAGCACTTATATGCATGAACGGAAATGTTAATTGAAATATGTATTTATGTCGAAGCTCTTAGACGTTTTATCGGTCTCTGAAGTCTACAAAATCAGCTACACTAAGCAAACATAAGATAACTTATGTTCAAATGAATGTATATGGCTCTAAAACAACTGAAGGTTTCATATTAGAGACATTAGCATATTCATGATAAATCCATAATGATGTTAAGCGACTTGTTTTCTTAAATACTAGTTGTACCATTAATAAGAGGAGTTATGGTATTCGATATGGCGTAGAAACGTAGAAACCAATCGGTTTGACTAAATGATGTTTTTACCAAAGAATGGTACAAAACTATGTGATGCTACAGTAGCACGTACTAGATTCTAAAGCGATATATTCGTACGATTAGATGTTTGCAAGGAACAGGGATTCAAAATGTTTTCCTCACAACAACTTTCAAATAGATATTGGCTTTATGAATTTTGATTTCTTCTCCTATTGTCAACAGAAAAGGCGGATAATCATAAAATTCCATTGATCTTGAACGTTGTAGCGCTCCAATCACACCTATTAACCTAACCGATGACTATATGGTATGTAAATGCAAAAGTCAAGTTGATAAGTGCCGTACGTTGTCTTTAACATTTGTTTGTTTAATCACGCGACAAAATGAAAACAAAAAACAATACATGATGACGACAACTAAACTGAAAACTGGTTCCAGTAGTATATAGTGCGATCGGTTGGGTTGTGCCACAGCTGTGAGTGTAACTGTGACTGGGCTGGGTAAAAATATAAAGCTCGCACCGGTGCCAGTTGGGTCTGACTTAAGCAACGGATCGGACGGATATACACAAACATCGAATTGCAATGGGTACGTGAACATAGGATATGTCAAAGTTAATGACGCTGTGGCATTATGTGTCTGAAGATTTCAGATCATAATCTCTGCCTATCTATCTATCTCACTTTGATTTTCTTTTAGCAAAGTCAATACTTGGTTTACTACTGGTGGTTGTGGTGGTTTTAAGTGCCTGTGCGGCTCTAGCATTGGCAGCCGGCGGTAAGTTACACAAGTCGGACCAGTTTTGAGCAGTGTAAGATGGTATGATGGGTAACGTGTATGTGTTTGCAGATTGCCCATCTTCCACGAAAGTGAGCAATTGTACACCCAAGTGTCTGCATGACAGCGAATGCAGTGCCATTGGTGGCAAGTGCTGTGCAAATATATGCAACGGTCGTAGCTGTGCGGCGTCCAACTTGTTGACCAATTCCGGATCGAGTGGCTCGCCATTTGGGAGCAAGAACTGTGAGTAGCACTGACAACAAACTGCAAGACACTCTAGCCCATTCTTTTCCTCTTATTCACTCCCTCCCTCACTCTCTTTCTTTTTTTTTCAGCTGGTTCCTCTGGATCTGGAAGCTACTGTGGCAATGTCAAGTGTGGCAACTTCGAGAAGTGCGAAACCGATCGCAGCACTAAACGACCAAAATGTGTACGCTCTTAATTTTAATTTTTGCAAAGCCAGGACCCAATAAAAATCTTTTGAATTCTTAGTTTCCTTCTACTCTCTCTCTTTCTCTATCTCTCTCTCTCTCTCTCTGTATATTGTCTACTGTCTCCCACTCTCTTTCGCTGTTCGAATTGAATTGAATTTTCTTCTCTAGTTTTCACTCACGGGAAGTGCGAGGGCAACGCTGACCAGCAGGCTGGCAATCAACACGAATTTGAACATTGTTTGTTTTTTTTTTTTTCGGTTTCGAACTGATTTGTTTGATTCGCTTTAACCACGAGCTCTGTACGCTGCAAGTAGACTTTGTACTATGGCTTGTTGGCAGGCCGACTGAGTTGCTTTTATAACACACTTGAGCACACACACTCGCACACACACATACCGAACATAGCAACCAAGCCATCAACACACGCAGAAGAAGACTTACAGCTGGTTATCGTAGCTGCGACGCCGGCGCAGACGCAGAGTCGGGTTTTATTTTTTTTCGGTTTGGATCTGGCTTTTCGGGTATGGGACATCATCATATAGTAGTTTTAGTAGTTGTTGCTGCATTTCGATCTTGACGCTGTTTTTTGGAATTTTTTTATAGTAGTATTTGTTGTTATCTCTCAAAGTTTTCGAAACATTTTGCAATCTTACAGACGCCACACGGCGACCTGGAGACTTGGCGACTCTGCAATTTGTCGTCGGCATATAAGCCCTTGCAGCTGTCAGAAGATTGACGATTGTGTGTGTGTGCGTGTGTGTGTGTGTTGCATAATCAGAGCTCAAGGTCAGTTGGTCAGCACCGTCCCAAAATGCTTGGACCAGTACAAGTTTTGGTTGGCTCCCTTACGATGATGTTGGAACTGGAGCTGCCTGCATTTCTTCTTCAGCTGAGTTCAGTTGAATTCGGTTGAGTTCGGTTGAATTCAGTTAAACTGTGTTGAATGGAGTTGAGTTGGTCTTCAAGTTTATTGTTTATTTTGTTGTTGGCCATCTTATGTAATTTATGTGAAGTTTTTGTGCAAATTGAAAGCTTCGATTGTGCATTTGTTGTTGTTCATGCTCTTACTTTACTTTATTTTACTTTACTATATTTCACTTGATTATACCCTACACCCAATGGAAAATGCTCCAAAGGGTTTACACAGTTGGTTCCAATTGATATAAGCACCCCATTTGCATTTAATACTGAACATTTCAACTTAAGAATCTATTGGGTGTTCGTAGATAACGTGACGGATCAACATATTGCGGAAGATAACTGCTGAATATTCCATACAATGTGTACGGATTATTGAAATATCTACTCACAATCGCTATTCCCGCCTATGATGTTCCATATATTAATAGAAACAATGAGCCTAGATGAAGGTACCATATAAGGCATGTCTTAAGTCGGTTGTGTCCGACTGCTGGTCGTGCTTTGAGTTTTATTTCGTTGCGCATACGAGGAAGTAAACGGAGCATTACGTTTACTGTGGTGCACCCTTTTCCAAAATGTGACGACGCCATAACAACTCAACAAATGCCAAGACAAAGACAGGAACCACTGGTAACTGGGGGGGGCTGGAGGTATACTGGAGCGGGAACACTGAGGCCGACTGCGACTCGCAATGAATCGGGCATTGCAATTTTTATTATTTTTTGTATTTCTTTTATTTTTGGTTTAAGTGTCCGCACAGTGCGCTGAACAAGTTTCGATTACTGAAGCAGCTGATGATGGTTTTTTTAGTCGCCAAAAATGTAGGAATTAAAATATTAAGTGGTTTTTCGACAGGGTCGAGTTCTGGTTGTGCGACATCATAAACCAAAAAATAAGCATTAAACTCGAAAATTTTTGATGGCGCAAGTTTCCTCGTAGAATCCGCAGTCGACAAATACAATAATAAAATTTGAAATTTCCGCGAATATATTACCATTGAGTATATATTCCATTATATTTGTTGATTTACTAAGAACAGACTTTGATGGAAATAATTCTATATATGTTCTAATGTTCCAATGTGTTTCTAGGAAACTCTCAAAACTAAACTAAAACTAATTTTTCAACTATATTTATAGGATTTATAATGCTTATCTCTAGTAGTTATTGTGTTTGGTTTCATCAAATGAAACTTAAGCTTTATTTAACTTTCATTCCAAGAGGCAAGAAAGTAACAGTTTCAAAGACCTAAATACTTAATGGAAGTGTTGGACTTAAGCTAAACGTGACTCAAGAATATTCTTTGACACCCATTTGATTAGCATGACACTTAGTATGCTAGGCATGCGCAAATGCACTCTGAAGTAAGTTTTGGGTTGTGGTCATCTTTTTTATACAGGGTTTTGATCCACTGTTTTGTTGGACATCCGCTCGTTCCACTTTCGTTCGTGTACCTCTTGCCACATTCACTTGGTTTTCCACTTGGCATAGAGTTGAAGGTGTGCTCACACTATAATTTTCATTGGTTCGTTTCGAATGTTCACCGCAATCTCAATGGAGCTTGAGTTCGGTGTGTGTGTGCAAGTAATAGGGAATTTAGTAATTTCATGTTTATCTCTTTATTTTTTTTTTCTCTGCTTTATTTTCCTTTTGAATCATAAACCGAAAGACGAAAAACCCATAAAGTCAAATGCTCTGGTTGCTGGTCTCTTGTTGTTGCTGAAATCAATATAATGCGCTCAAGGTGAGAGACCGCACCGGCTTGTCGTACACGCAACGCCCCATGCCATAAACCATACACCTTATAGCAACTATGCAACTATACTGCTATACTGCTATAATGCCATACTGCTTTACTGTATAGTGGTATAGTAGCTATACAACTCTTCAACTATTCAGCATTATCGTCATCCTCAACATTAAAATTTCTGTTGGCGTTTTATTGATAGCTTTTATACCCTGTGCTTACGAGTTATTGATATGGGGCTTATTATAATTTTGATGGATAATCTAGCCAATCTAATTGTATATACATATAGTATATGAACAGACAGGTAAACGAATATTCCAGCACCGACATAGCTTGTCGTCCTACTGGGAATATGTATACATACTGTCACTAGAGTGTGGAGTAGTTATGCATTTTTAATAAGGTCTTTATAAACATAGTGTCTACAAAATTCATTTACATATCTCATATCTATGGTACTACAGTTAACATTTAGATTTAAACAGATATGAAAATACGATATTATTGTCATGTATATGTACATATATGTATATATAAATACCAAAGACTATTCGATTCATTTGAAAGTTTTTGCGTGGTATTCAATAATCGAGCAGTATCGGTCGTAGCACCCATACTTGTATAATAATTGTATTATTTGGCTCAATGATGATGGCCAATAGTATAACGGGCTCAGCTCAGCGTTTTGATTGATTACATTTGTTCTACACACACTCACACAATCACAAACACTCTTGTATTCGAAATGTGTGTGATTACTCGAAAGCGAATTGTGTGCTAAATTTATGGCTCTATTTTGGGGCTGCCCTCACAAATTAGCACGTTAATTTGCATATGTTTGGGACGCATCTGTAGCTCGACGGCACCCAGGGTCTTTGAGCGGGGTCGGGGGTGTCTCAGGTAGTTAACCTGGAACTGGCTTTCGGTGTCTTTGGGTGTTACATTGACAAATTGTTTGTTTCGCTCTTTTAGCAATGTATTTATGTAAATTTTTTCATTTTTTCTTATTTGTTGTTTACTTTGATTTTACTTTTTTGTAGAGATATTTTTCGAAGTGGTTTTTATTTAATTCAGGGCTAAAGCAATTTGATATTTTCCATAAATCTATATTTATTTATTTACTTTATTCGATGCCAACGTCTATAATAGCTCGTTCAGGCAGAGGGAGTTAGCTCAATTTTACTTAATATTAATTTATTTATTAATGGTTTTGAATGGATTTGAGTTTGCCTTGAATATTGATTCATTTGGTTAATATTGTTTGACAAATGATCCTTATGATTATAATAACATAATTTAAATATAAATCGAATTGTGTACATTATTATGCGTTTTGTATTTCCAATACAATTTCTACAGCAAGAAAGTATCTGTATTATAACTATTTACAATTAGGGTTGTAGAAAAGTATCAAAATTTAAAACAGTTTAGATCTGCGTAGATCTAAATTTGTCTATAGTTTCTGAGATCTCTATATGTAGAATAAAAGGACATTTTGATTTGTACAACTGTAAAAGACTTTCATAATTTTTGGTGGCGTCTGTGTTCCATTTTAGTAATACAGAATTAAGGATACTATAGTTAATCTGTGAGATAATAATTAAGAGGAATCTAGATACAAAGCATAATATCTATATTTCCCATAGAGTAGGAATAAACAATCCATTTATTTGTATAAATGCATATACTTGATCCCCATTATCCTATATATCATATATTTATGTCTTTTGAAACTCAAAGAAGTTTCGTAAAATCTCAATGTTGCAATATATTTTGTTGGCTCTGGAAATTGCATGTCAGTTTTCACTTCGATAATACTAAATAGCAATAATAATTTGCACTACATATAATATAAAGTGACCTTAAGATGGACTGAATTTGAGCTTAAGCTCCACATATCTTCAAATATTTGCGCACTTCATTTAACAGGCAATGTGTGTAGTAAGCCCACACATCCACACCCACACACTATATGTAGCACATTCTCAAGTTTTTACATTCTACGAGCAAGTGACAGATATGAGGCCTGGTTAGGGCATGGAGAGAACAAAATCGCTGCCTTTTTATATGCAAATGTGTGTGTCTGTGCATAATTTAGTGGCTCGTTTTACTGCATTCCTTTTGGCACGCAGCCGCTTCTATGTGCTTCCAGTTTTGGGTATTCAAGTTCCTAGTTTCAAGGTCCAAGGTCCTGCACGGGTTTGGCTATTTCTTTCGGTTACGCATACGTCGCGTTGTCCTTGAAACGGGTTCGTGCTGTCATCGTCACTGTCACACTCAGGCTCAGATTCAGACACAGCGTCTGTTGCTAAGTATGTGCAGTGGATGGAGCTGGAATTTATGTGTTCTCATTTAAATCTATAAAGTTTGCAAAAGACTCGCGTTTATTTTATGGGCCCACTTCGGTTCAGTGGCCGAGTCAATAAAATGAAATCTATAATAAATCTCGATCCGTGCGGTGTCTAGCAGGTGTAAATCCATTCATAGTATAATATATCATTCTGTATTTATGCAGAAAATTGAACATAGGGTCTAAAGATACAAATGAAATAATATAAATACTTTATACTCTTTACTCTTCATAACAGTGTATAAAGATTTATTAATTGAATTAAGTATTTATGCGGTTACATCTATTATTTATCATTCATTCAACCATTAATGGCCGCATTTGTAAATGAAATTTATTTGCATAGCCCGTGCTTTATATGTATAAAAGGGTTTCCTGTGATTGTACAAATCAAAATGTAAACAAAATGTTGATGGGGTAGGTGTGTCGGACCTCCCAATTTACATACATATACATTCTTGATCAGAAGCTATCTATCTAAGTCGATCCAATCAAGCATCCATTGACTCACATTAATAATATAATATAATTTTTGTATATTATTTATAATTTATACATAATTATAATTTATACACCATATTGGATTCTAAAAAAATCTAAGAACAGGGCCGTTATTGTCGGGAACCGTTCCTACTGTTCGGTATATGCTTAATATTCAGTTCACTTATTCCCATAACGGGGTCACTTATGCATTGATATTTGTGTATATATGGGATATAAATGAATATTTATAATAAATTTAGTAAACCACGCGTATCCTTGAGATTTTATGACTTCTTCTGGACAGAGCAAGAGAATATAATGCTTATTTAATGGTGCCAATGGTATATATGTACTAAGGGTCATACTAAGGGTTATACATTTGGCACTCTCTTGACCTTGTTTGCATGGTACATATAGAAATAGATATATTTTCTTATTACTACTATACTACCATCATTTGGTAGTGGATAATTAGAAGAAAAAATGGATCTACGTTATGTTCAGAAATAAATTTGTTCTGACTATTAGATTTATGATTTGATTCGATAAAGCCGTGCAGGTTTTCAGTGGCGTACCTAGGGTTGCCGGCGCCCGGGGCAAAGCGGAAAATTTGCGCCCCCTATCCCTCTACCTCATGAACGTGACAGATTGTTTTTCAAATGA
>JBANCZ010001620.1:0-20292 GCA_037040025.1 Sphaerogastrella javana | reverse complement strand
ATTTTATGCATGTACATATATATATATATATATGTATATATTGTAGTACTTCTTGTTGTTTTTTCTTCTTTTATTTTTTTGCTATTCGATAATTCCAATCGATTTTGTTGTTTGTCTTTAGCGCATTGTCGACACGCCAGCGACTTGTTGTGCTTGCCCGCTGGCTAACCGGCTGCTTCTGCCACCTCTGCTGCTGCCTTCGACTCGCCGGACGCTGACCGACCGCATTGGGCTACGTCGACCGCCACGTCTACGTCTACAAGGGGCTCCGGCTGTGGCTACGACTGACGCTGACGCTGCGACGGCGGCCACAGCGAGTACGGGCTATGGATGTGGCGCGTTTCCAATCGTTTCGCACGTTATTGTTTCCATTGTGTTCGATATTTGTATTTTCTTGTACTTTTGTTATTCGTACATAGCACACACACACACACATACACGTATAAACACTCACAGAGAGAGAGAAAGGGGAAGACGCTTGCATACTACACATATTTAGATTTGCATGTGTTTGTATATAAGTTTGCCTCAATTTATTGTACCTTTTTTTGCAGTTGTTGTTATTGCTGTTGTTGTTGTTATTATTGTTGTTGTGTTTATTTTATACACGCTCGAAATGTTTTCTACTATTACGCTAGGCCTCGTCTTCTTCTAGTTATGTACTTGAGGGATTGAGCTAGGGGATCGGAAGAGAAAGAGAGAGAGAGACCGACAAACCCGCAGACAGTCTGATTGGGTCTGTGTGTGCTTGCCGTTCTGCCCAATTTCCTTTTAGACATAGACGTCGGGACATAAACATACGAATTAGCATTTGCCATACCTCTCTATACTCAATGGGCATTCATTGTGAAAAGTTTTTGCAATCCACATGGTTGTGTTTTCACAATTTTTCGTCTCTTTTTTTCCGATGTATGAAATTATGTGGGAACTCTCTGTAGTATTTGCAGTTCATTTAAATTTATTCCAAAACAACGAGTAGAAAAAAAATTGTCTGTCAGGCAGGTATCCCATTCTGAGTTTGCTCATATTACTCATTCGATATTTAAACACCTACGCACAGCATGATTATTTATTTACCAAACAGTTTGTATAAATAATTTCTCCAACAGCTGATCAAACAGCACAGAAATCCTCTGAAAAACAAAAGAAAAAACTCTAAAACAATGATCTATGACCTTTCATTTTGCATTTTTCCATTGAAAAATGAATCAAATTAATCTTTTGTTCAGATTCAATGTCTGCTGCTGTCAATATTCTTCTATGCGTACCGTAAATGATAATTAAATATCAATTAAATTTGGAATTGTAAATTAACAATATGTTCACAATTGTAAACAACTATATTCATTATACGAACATTTAAAGATTATCAATCATTTAAATTCAGATAATTTAAATAATATTTCTGTAATTTGCAATACAAATAAGGTATTACATGGCATCTCTTTTTCGGAGAGATAATAAATCTAGCCAATGTCCAAAACAAACTTGATTTAGATATAGAGTGAATAAATGATTGCTTCAAATACGATTTGAATAGCTCGTATTATTTGCGAGAAAGTCAAAAATTCATCTTCAAATAGGTGTAAAATAATTTTATTAAATGTGTGAATATTATACAATCAGCTTTATAATTTAATAAAGAACCTTCAGTTCTGATCGATATAAAAAAATAATATATTTTTAATAGTTTGAGTGCAGTCATCAAATGATTTTAATACAGTGCCATCAATCAATTTATGTACACATCAAAATAAGTTCAAACGTGTCTGAATGCCATAAAAATCAAATGTGTAGTTAAAAAAAATTGCTGACATGTAATTTAAGTATTTTTTTTTTATTCATAATTAATATGTAACACATTTGTGCGAGTCACAGTGAAATCACTGTGGCAGACAGTGGGACTGAGAGTGAACCACACATGGTGCCACACAAATGGCAGCACGTCAACAATTAAGGCTGACATTGATTGAAAAAAAGTGAGTTTTGCTTTTGTTTGAAATTTAAAACCAATTGTTAATAAAAAAAAGCAATCATTTAAAATAGACACAGAAGCTTTAAGTTAATTTTTCAAAATGATTCAATATTTCTGTTACCGTACATCATATTTATGACTGACACACAAACACTCACACTCACGCACACACATAGACTCGCACATATTTGGCATATTTTGTATGACCTTCAGCTGTGCATAGCTTTAGCGATGATTTAAAAATGTACGAAAAATGATTGGAAACATTAAAGTCGCAAATTGATTTATTACACAACAACATGAACAACTACAACAACAAGTACAGAAACAACTACAGCAGCCACAACAGAGACGTCACCCACACTGACTGCACTTTTCATTCGACGTCAATTGGCCCGACTGGCCTGGCCTGCAGTTTGACTTAAACAAAATGAACAACAATTTTTTTTACATTTTTCAAATGATGCACACAAAATATTTGTCTTGGCTGCCGTCTCGTATTTACATTTCAATCAAAATACAAAAAAATAAAATCAACAAACTTATACGCTTTCCCGCTCACACTAATGTACTTCGTTATATTTCACTCTATCTGCATCTGGCTATTCTTCGGTTCCGATCGCGCCACGCGGCGTATAAGCGATATTTGCCAGGGGCATTGATGCGTCCGCCGTGTTCGAAAGACCGACTTACTCTGCAGTCAACTGCATTTGCCTCAGCTAAATGCTCCAAACAGCTGTCTTCCAGCCAGCCTCAAGTGTTGCATGCATGAGTATGTATGAGTGTATGTATGAGTGTGTGTGTGAGTGTATGTATGAGTGTGTGTGTGAGTGTGTGTGGGTGTGCGTAGGCCCTAAATGAGGCGAGGCAACCCAGACATGAGGCAGTCGCCTTAGGTTTCCGTTTCGTTCTATTCTATTCTATTATATTATATTGTGTTCCATTCTGGTCTCTTCTGTTTAGTTCAAATGTATATTCTAGTCTGCGCCCTTTGGCCCTGCCTACCGCCTACTCTATGTATTAGTCTGTGTGTGTATATGTGTGTCTTGTTGGAAAATTAAAAGAATCAAAGACAACAGCAAAGAGCGAAATTAAGTATTTAGTTGTAGTACTTGTATCTATCGTCAGTAGACATGCATTCTGCCTTGCATCTGCTCGACTTGGGCAGGGGGAGGAGCTACATGAGGGGTAGGGCTGCAATATATACAGATATATATATATATATATATATATATGTGTGTGTGTGTGCATATGCCTCTGTGCGGCTCATTGGTAATATTTAAATGGTATCGTAGAGTGGACCACAATTACATCAGAAAATTGAATTGCTAGACGAAATGGTAGTCCGAATATAATTCTATTATAATTTAATATATAAACCATAAATAATTTATATATATATATATATAATATAATAACAAAATAATATATGTTATAGAAAGAGTACAACTTAATTTATCGATTGGTGATGCAAAATTAAAGCAATTCTAAATTAAATTCAATTTATTCTGTTACAATATGATAATAAACTTTATCCAAGATATTATCGAAGCTAAAATTAATTTAATTTCATGGAATTACTTCGAATTAATAATAAATAATTAAACGAATTCGTTGGAATTACGCGGTTCACTCTGGAAAGCTTGCGTTTTAGCGTGTAAGCGTCTCAGTGTCTGCGTGTGTGGGACTACGACAAAGCTGAATGAAAGAAGCACAAACGGCGACGGAGAGGAGTAGAAGGAAAGGAGGAAGACAGCGGGAGAGGGTGAAAGATTGTAGCAGAAGAGCATGCATAAAATAAAATGTGTAAGAGTCTCCTTTACAGAGCCAAGAGATAAAATGCATTGTTTTATGGAACGCAGAAAAAAGAAAGAAAAATAAGTAAAAGAAAAGCAAAAGAAATAATTAAGGGATGATGTTGAATGATGTAACGGAAATTGGCCCAAACGGGTTGTCAAGTTGCTTTAAAGAATTGCAAAACAAAAAGCAGCCACAAAAGAAAATGTAAATTTTTTAAAATCCGATAGCAAAGATAATAAATAAAAGAATTTATTACAAATGCTTTAAAACAATTAAATTAAAATCGAAATAACAATGGCAATACTCTTCGTGAAGATTTCAAGTAGCATTGACAACTCTGTCTGACAATGGATTCAATATGCAGCGCTTACGCACACTCAGTAAGTTAATGTGCAACATTATACATATTTAGGCTTTTATATTACATACACTCACACACTGATGCCTGGGCACTTTCGCACGGGTGTAACCCATTTCCTTGGCCTCGTAAAGCCCCTCGTTGGGCGCCGTAACCTTCCATAAAGAAGCAAGTCAGCATGCGAATGCTTCCAGTTAGGGAAGCGTGCACAATTAACACGTCATCGATGGAAAACGCAATCTGAAATCGGGCCTTGTCTGCGTTGATTATCTTATGGGAAACTCAATACAAACAAACAGAATTGCCTTCTCTATATATACATGTATATATCGTAACATTGGAAGGCCGAACAAATGAAAAGAAACGAGCGAGTTATAAATTATTGTATTCGATTGGTTTAAAAAAGAACAAGGGAACAACAGAAAAAGATATAGATATATGGAGGCACAGCATACCACCAACCCATAACATTTAAATGCATGCAGAGTCCTAAAAAGGGGGACAGAGAGACAAATGCGATGCCGCCCACTTGCAATATATTAAGTCCTATATAGCGGGGCACACTGAAAGCATAAAGTAACCTTTGACTCTGGCCAAACTATGTGTGGGTTTACGTGTGTCGGATGGTCTCATGTGTATGCTGATTATTTATGCTGTGTTACGCATATGCAGCAGCATCAGTAGCACAGTTTGCTCTGCCAAAGACCAAAGAAATTCAATTTAATTTCTCTTATTTTTGTGAGTTTTTTCTTTGCCTCTGGCAACGTTTCAAACTGCCCACAATCACAACCAATAAACAATAGCAACAATAGCAACACTATAATAATAACAACAACAACATAAAGGAAGGACTCACACTGCAGTAGAAGGACTTCAAGTTTATGAGCTGTAGCAGTTTGTGTTGCATTTGTTTTTGCGATTTTTCGATTCGATTACGAAAATGTAATCCAAAACCAAAAATACACAGAAAACAAAAAACACAAAAGCCAACCAAATAAATAAACAAGCTGAGTTATTAGTTTTTCTTACCTGTTGGCAGTCGTTGAAAGTTTTTATTTGGATTTTTTGTTTCTGTTACTTTTTTCGATTTCTACAATATTGAAAAGCTTTTTGAGAACGGCAACAAGTGCTCTTAATTGCGGGGGTAGCGCAGCAAAGGGGAGTTGGGGGCTCTTTTGCCTTTTCAAGGAGTATTACTACTCCTCCTCCTTCATTACAGCTCACCCTTTGAATTTCGTTTTATTGGAGTGAATAACGAGGAGCCATTCAGTGAGGCACTTGGCACAATTTTTGATTATGCTAACTGTTGATTGCAAAGGTCACGACGTGGCCAAGTGCAGTTTTCCCACAGCTCTTCAAAAATATATAACATTTATTTAATATACTTTCAAAAAAAATAAAAACATTAAAATATGAATTGCCCATGAATGATTGGTAGTTGATAGATTTCGATGGTATTATATGGGGATAAATATAAAGGAATGGATGAATATACATAAATAAAGTAGATTATTGCAATAAATATTTTCTTAATTAATAGTACAATTGTTTAAAACAATTATTTATAAATGATATAGCTCACGCTTTAAATAAATGCCATCATATTATATATAATGAGTCATTCCACATAATTTAATATGATACGATTAAATCATACCACAAAAGCTTTTCTATTAAAATATCAAACAGATTCGTTTCTGGTATTTAATCATATATAAACAAACATATACGAAAAATACTGTTAACAGACTTAGTAAGTGTTATTATTGCTTCATTATGAAACAACAATACAGTATTAAGGACATGGATTATTTTATATAATCTACATAAATGCTTTGAATAATATTGGCATTTTTTAATACGAAATAATATTTATATAGTATATATCAGCCAACTGAAGGAGTAAACAAACAAAATTAGTAATATTTCATACATATTGCCCTAGGTCTCGATATAAACAGCCTAACAAAAAGAAAAAGAAAAAAAAAAAAAACAAATCTATGAACAAATATAAAGATTGCTTGAAATAAATAAATAAATACCGAAGAATATGTTAAAAATATTTGCGAAATTTCCAACATAGTATTAACAATAACTTTAAAGGCAATTATCATTAATTGTTATGGCCATTTAAATTTAACGCATCATTAACGGCGGCCACCAAGAAAACGCAAAAGACACAACAGCAACAGCAAAAACAAACACAAATGCTCGGGGCAAAGCTTGGCATTTATGGCAAAGTCGGCAGACGCCTACCAAAAAGCTTGTCCATTCTAGCACGAACGAAAGCTTTTTTATAGCAGCCACACCGAAGAGAGACAAAGAGCGAGAGAGCGCAACTAAAGAGAGTGCCAGGCGTTGGTGAAAATTTGTAAATGTGGCCAAAGTTCTCTTTTGGCTGATTTTCGACTACGTCAAATTGTTGCCTATTTTTTAGGCGAATTTCTTTAAAACTCGCCCTAGCACTTTCACTCCCATTGGATTGACACTGTCACAACTTTCGCTCTCGCTCCCACACACTCTCTCTCTCTCTGTCTCTTGCTCTCTTTATCTTGAAGTGTAACACAAACAATTTGGCATCTGGACGTTATGACAAATTTAATTACCAACACCAAAGCTGCTGCTGCTGTTGCTGCCTGCAATTGATAACCCAAGTTCAATGAATCGTTACAAATTGATAGCCATTAAAATTTTTAGCATGCCTGCGCATTGATCAAACCCAAAGTGTATACACACACACACACACACACACACAGGCGCACACCTACACAATACAAATACCAATGCCAATACCCACGCCTACAGCAACAGAACTTTCCCCAAGGTCGTTCGTCCAGGTGATGCTACAGCAGCTGCCAAAACTTTGCCCACATGACACACTTTTCAAAGGATGCCTAATTAACGGGTTCACTACGGAATAACAAAAGCAAACGAATGAATTCACACAAAAAACAGTTAATTATGGCACATTTCTTAATTGCATAACGAAAGGAATTCATATAGAAAGTACTTAATAAATCATTAGAATCGCAAACTGTAAAATACTTAACAATTTCCTTGTCATGCATACCAGAACATGGGCAACAGCATAATGGCTATAATATTCCTTGCAGTGGAACATTTATCATATTAATTAGTAAGCTCAAAGTGATTCGTAGGGACTGTCCAGGGATGTCTATAGAGAGGGATAGCAAAAAAAAAAAGAGAACAGCAATTCTCTCTTCATGGGCTGCCCTATAAACACTTTCTACATCCACATTTATCGCATGTTATTAAACGTTACACTTTGAAATATAGAGGATTTGGGTTTTGGTATAGAATAAGCCATATGATTGAAGTATAAAAACATTAATGCTATAGAACTGCTTAAAACAAATAATACAAAATGATTGAACTATTGTTTCATAATTAACTTGTGATGGTTTGTTAGTTCTATTTATCCACTAATTAGGCTCTCTATCAGGGAGTTGGAAAGAGGGAGAAATATGCCAAAAACTATCCCTTTCAATAGGTTCAATAGAGCTATTGTTCATATATGTAGCTCTAGATGTTTGTTATCATAGTAATAAATTCAGAAGTAATCAGTAGAACAATTCATTCTTAAGTTGTGCGTGCATAAACTAAAATATAAAGAAACTGTCAGATAACAGGAAGGACTTACCCCCAACACACAAATCAGGTAAACGTGTCCTATTGGGCAGCTGACCGGCAGGAACAATATTTGCAGCAGCAGCAGGAACAGTAGCAGGAACAGCAGCAGCAACAGCAGCAGAAGGAGTAGCAGGAGCAACGTTTAAGGAACATTTGCCAGTAGCAGCTGTCAAGTGTCTTGAATAATTTATGAACTATTCGCAGCTGTGCAAGTCCTTGGGTGACTGCTGCGTCCTTTCCTTATGAGCAGTAAATTAATTTCATATTACTCCTGGCCAGCCTCGCTGAAACTAAAGAATTTAAATTAAAACTCTGAATTGCACAATATATATATATACTTTTTTTTCGCAAATATCAAACCAGATTCCATTCGGTCTCGCCGCATTTATGACACTTTCCACCGCCTGCTCTTGAGTGGCAAATTTACGCAATGGATTTCTTTTATTTCATCTTTCTTATCAACGGGTCCGCTGGTGTTATCCCAAAGGACGCCCCCCATCCGGACGCCCCTACAGTGTTGCAGCACCCAGTCGTGCGTGCAGTTTACACCCTTTTATTATTTCTACTTAGTTCGATTGCTTTTGGCATTGCCTTCAGTTAGGGTTCTTCTTCATCTTGTTGTTGTTGTTGGGGCTCCGCCAACAAGTGGCAATGACAATTGGATATCCCTGCAATCAAAATCGAATGAAATCTCCCTCGGATCGACT
The DNA here is from genome assembly GCA_037040025.1 of Sphaerogastrella javana. Taxonomy (NCBI): domain Eukaryota; kingdom Metazoa; phylum Arthropoda; class Insecta; order Diptera; family Drosophilidae; genus Sphaerogastrella; species Sphaerogastrella javana. The sequence goes on along the minus strand of JBANCZ010001620.1, from coordinate 11,801 downwards.
TGACTGGGGTGCGCACACTGTGGAGTAATTTATAATGTGCTTGAAAACACTTGATTATGTATCAATTGAATTTTATTTGAGTACTTACTTACATACACATACACATACACACACACACACCCACGCACACGCACATACACATAAATGTGGACCTCCACGATTATAATCACTTTCATTTATGCTCACAATCGGAGTTTACTTATTTTGAATTTTACTAACAACAAAGTAAGCTTACTTTTGTGCAAGTGGCAGAGGCTCTTCGTACATTGTTTTTATTCCATCAAATGGACTAAAACTGAAAATATCGCAAAAATTCCGAAAGCTGAAGCCATCTTGAACGCGCCAATATCAATTTAACATAGTTCTTTACGTGAACAGCACCTTTTGAGTATAACATTTTTCGCGGCTATCGATATCGGTTTAATAGTATCGCGTGCTGTTAAAGCATACGGTCATCTGTTAACTTAACAGCACCATTTGAGCACAACAGAGATCGCTGCTATCGATATCAGTTAAGCAGTGCTGCAGCAAATGTTTGGTACATTTTGTCTGGAAGAGTTCAAATTCAATGTATTGAAATTTAGAAATTTGAAGCAACTTTACAGCTGAGTAATTTTATAATCTACTCGCTGTTAAATATAATATTTTAAGCTTTAAAACGATGCAAACATAATCAACATTAACCTGAGTTGTTTTTACGCTTTCTTTCTTACGCTTAAGTTGAGCGTAGAGCTTAGCCGTTGAAAGCAGAGTTTGCCTCTGTTTTTAAAAATGATTACCCAGTTGCAAGGACTTATCACGAAAACAACAGCAACAACAGCAGCGGCAAACGACTTGCATGAAGTGCCATCAACTATAGCAAAAACAACACAAAAATTGAGGAAAGCAGCATCAAGAGCAACAGCTGCCGTTCACAGAAATACTGAATGTTGCCATGGCAAGCTGATGAGAGGATGAGGGAAAATTTCTTTTGTTTTCTTTTCATTAAGGCGGCAACAATGTAGGGGGAGGCCACTAATTGCAATCAAGATAACTTCAACTTGTTGCAGTGACTGTGTTTTTTATTTTATTTTATTTTATTTTTTGTGTACTTGTTCATGCAACATCCAACTAACTATGTGTAGCAAACACATATTTCACACTTGCTTTTTTCTGTTGACTTATTTTGAATTATCAAAACAAATGACACATTGAAATAACATGTTCCATTCATGTTTTCAGCTTACATATAGTATAGTAGTGTTCATAGGAAATTTATGTAGTTTTTAAATATATTTAACAGAACATTTTAGGGTTGCCCACAATGAATTTTATAAAAAAAATACCAAACTCTTAAATGTTATAGGTATGGCAACACTAGTCTAATTACTGGGCGCAAATGCGAATAGCTAATCGATATATGTATGCATAGGGTTAACAGTTCCCATGCTGTAATGATATCGATATATCGATTGACTAAAAACAAATATCAAATTGGCACTCAGTATCATCGCTCTTGAATACAAATAGGAACTCGCTCAAGTGTTAACAAAAAGTGAAGTTTAATTATGAAGCGCACGCAGTAGGTATTTAGCGCTAATTAAAATGAAATTAATTTAGTTAAGCCTAATAGAAATGTATTTATTAATGATAAGCAAATACATTTACATGCTTTAAAACTTAAAAGGTTCTTTTGAAAGCGATCCATTGAGGCAACAAAACAACCAAGAAGACAGACAGCAGAACAACTGAAATGTATATTTTCTAGCCAGAAGGTGCGTAAACATCAACCAAACGGCAGACCAACCATGGAGTGGCCGGGGAAAAAGGTATGGAGCAGCGCCAAAAGCCAAACGTCCTTTTTATTACCTTTGTCAAATGCACAAATAGCTAAAATCCACAGCGCTTTAAGCACCATCTTCGGGCTCATCCTCTCGACGGTCTGTCTCCCACTACCAACAATGGCCCAAACAAATTTACACATTTTGTAGACCAAAGCCAAAGCCAAAGCAACAGAAACAGCACCAAAAAAAGGGTGATTCCAGAAAGGTAGAGTCTTTTGGCATTTGGGCTCTGCGTCCGACTGCCTGCGTGTCAAATATTCAAACGTCTAAGAGTACGCAATAAAATATTATATCGCAATAAAAAGCAAACACACTGAACAGCACAGACCGAATGCCCTATACCTTTTGGCATGGGCAGTCGTACGCTGAAGGACAAGGCTGAAATAGAGAGAGAGAGAGAGGAATGGAGAGGAATCGTCGTTATCATGCGATTGAGCAATACTTTCTCGTGTAATATTTCCTGAGCCTGTCGACAGCCAGCAGAGGATAAGAGGCTTGCCATACATTCCAAAATTGTCACAATACTTTAAGATTTATAGCAGATTTATCGACGGCTTTGGTGGCCTGTGCAGCTGCTGCTGCTTTTGCCTGTTCCAGACTCCTCACATGTGCATATAACGTACACACAACTTGACAATCCACAACAAATGTATTTAGTCCTTTGTATGAGTATTCTAATGTGCTGACAATTTCTTTAAAATGATCTGATAATACAAAGCTTTAATATTCAATGATTATAATATCAATATTGTAAAGAACGAAGAGTTTTAACTCCAAAAGTTCAATCTACCAGCATCAGAAATGCAACATTCTCTTTTTATTATTATATATTCTATATGGATTCTATGCGAACTATTAGATCTAACTATAGAGTATCTTATAGTCAATCAAGTCGAGTTCGTTTCATTCGTATCCATTTGTTATTTTTGACTTGTTGAGTGAACACAACAAAATCATGACGTGTTGTTTTTCGAACAAAAACAAAACTAAGCCAACAATCTATGTATAAATATAGATATATAAATATATTGTGATGCTTCCGATACATATGTATATAATATGAGCATGGCTATAAGGCATGTGGAGACATTGTTAAATATTTTGAATTTAATGAATGAGCAGCAACTGGCGAAAGTGAAAATAATTTCAATGTTTCCGCTTCTGTTTGTTGTTGATTTAAATTGTATCAAATTTTTATTTAGATCATAGTTTTTGTTTAATTATTAAAATTGCATACAACAAATATGTTTTCATTTAAGCAAACAATTTATCTCTTATTTTTTTAATAGAAAAAGCAAACGAGACACATACAAAATGCTTACAGTGGACCGAATACATTGAATAGTCATAAAAAAACATGAGAATTTCAATAGAAATAAAAAAGAAAAGCGCATACAAAAATAGTCGAGGAAACAATTCCTATATATAGTATGTATGTATGTATATATATAGTATGGTATATGCGTGTGCTCTACTCTAATCGCCAAAGAGTTTCTTGCCCAGGTCCATCATTCTGTGATTGCGGCAAACGCGCAGAGCATCGGCCTTCTTCAGTACGGCAACGACATCGGCATTGACATCCACCAGCTGCGAGAGGAAATCCTCATAGGCTGATTTCACATTCGCCGGCAATGTGCCAATCTTCACCTTCTTTAGCGTCTTCACAATGCCCTCGGCCCAACCAGATTCGAGCGCAAATTCGGACAGCCACGGCACCAGGGGCAGAACACCACACATTGTCTGCATGCCGAGGAACCAGAGCTCCGAGATGTCGGACCAGAAGCCCTTGTAGGCAATGGAGACGACAAGTGCGGTGGGATCGTTGCTCTCATCGATGTTGTAGGCATCCCAGAGGAAACGTATGGTGGCCTGTATGTAGCGGCAGATGGAGAAATCGTTCTGTTTGACCTTCTTCGACTGTTGCTTCAGCAGCAGTAGGCCCAGCACAGACAAATTGCCATGAATAACCAGATTATCTGGTGTATCCTTCAGTTCGGGCAAATTCTCCACCACAAACTTCAGCAGGTTTGCAAACGTGGGGGAATCCTCAGCACGTTTGGGCTCCAGCACGGTGAAGTTCATGAGGATGTTGCATAGGGCGACGATAGCACTTCGTGCCACCTTCATCTCAGCCTGCTGTTCCGGCGTGGGCACCGGATCTGGCTCGTTCATGCGCTTCAAACGCTCCGCACGGGGAATTGGCGGCCGCTTCCAGTGCGCAATGCTAAAGTACAGCTCGATGGCCTCCAGCAGCACCTCGTCCTGTTTGTGCGTGAAGAGCACACGGCGTGCCTCATCCTCAACAGCAAAATGGCACAGCGCTGGCATCATCACACGCAGCACATCCACTGGAGCAGTTCCCTCACGGGGACCGGCGCGCCACGACTTCAGCTCGTGGAAACTCTCGTTGCCAATCTTCAACATGAATGGCAACAGCTTGTAGATGGCCGGACGCATGGCGGTGGTTTCCTGGGCCAGCCAAGCGGACAGTATGCGCACCTGAGCAATGATGAAGGCCTTATCCTTGGCATTGCCATTCTCACGTATCTTATCGTTGCTGACACGCGTGAGCACGGCCAGCACCTGATTGAAGGCACCTTTGAGTGCCGTGTAGGTAGTCTGCTTCTCCTTGGGCTCCAGATCCAGTTGATCGCTGGCCATATACTCGATGCACAGTTCGAGAATGTTGAAGCAGCAGGTGAGCAGCTCGGACTGCTTGAATGTCGTCTCCAGCTTCTTCTCGTCCATTTGCATGCGCACCTCGATGGCAGCCAGCTGCAGCAGCATGAGGAAGAATTGCTTCTGATCGTCCATGAAGGCCCATTGAACGCCCAAAACTTGCAGCGTGGTGGCAATTAGATGCAGCGCCGGATCACGCTGTTTCGGTCCGATCTTGGCCTTCAGTATGTCGCCGCAGCCCTTAAACAGACTCTCTGGCCAGATCTGGCCCTCCAGCGAGTTCAACACAATCTCACGACGGCACGTGATCAAGATATCAGCCAGAATGCGGCACAATTCGTACTTGCGTTCGGTATGATCTGTTTCCATGTCCAGGGCAATGCGTTGTATCAATGCGTGGAAGGCGGTGGGATCCTCCGGCCAGGAAATGACGCCAAACTTGTTCACCAGCAGCACAATCAAATGCAGAGCCTCATCCGTTTGAAAACTCTGCGCCGAGTAAATTTGCGACATCTTCGGTATGGCACCTGTGGCCAACAGAGCCTGCTGTCCAGGCTCATAGCTGGCAATGCTCTTTAAGCAGCTGTACGCTTCGCTCACCACAATCAAATTGTCCTCATAATCCTCATCATCGGCCTGTTCAACAATTTCCAGCAGCGTGGGTATAGCATCAATGATATCCTTGTGCGTGGCCAGCTCCTCCTCCTGACAGAAGCCCGTGAGTATGGAGAGTGCAACGCTCTTGTACACCAAAGGCGGGCAATCGTTGGGCAAATCCTTAGAGACGAGCAGCTTGCGCAAAAACGGAAAGCCAATGGCCTCGAAGAGCAGCTGCTTGCCAGCCGTATTACAGTCCTTGCCCTTCATCAGCTTTGTGACCATGAACAGGGCTGCAAATTTTTCCGTATCACTACGTGTGCCCTTCAACAGATTGGCGCACTTGCGCACAGGCTCCGGCACGTCCGTCATTTCGTTCGAAATATGCCTTTGTTCTATGCAAGTGCTGACTGTATGTAGATCTCCCGAAGAGACTGTATATATATGTATGTAGATATGACTTATATATATGTGCACGCTCTATAAATAAGTCTTACACTTTCACTTCACAAGCACACACACACGGACGCCAAGTTTCCCGTTGGCTTTTCTTTTATTTTGCTATATATGTATCTTTCTTCTACTATATATATACTCTTTTTATTTCATGCACGCTTTTCCGGGGACCTGCTCGCTCAACAACGCACTCTCGCGCACTGATCTCGCTCGGAAAAATCGAAGCGATCGCTGCTGCTGCTGTTGCTGCTGTTGCTGCTGCTTTTCGAATTTTCCAAACTGGCCGCAGCTGTTCGTGTTCAGAAATCTCTTTTGGACATGCCTGACAAAAACCTACACACAATTTCTATTTAACGGCTGGGAAACACTTGTATCACAATTCAAGGCACAACGTGTCGCTCTATACAGATATAGATATATGTAGATGATATTTATTTGATCAAACAATGTAAATGAGAATCCGAGAGAGAGAGAAAGGGCGAGCGAGAGATATTAGCTTGTCTATTATATCTTATTTATTTATTTTTTTTTTAAGCTGCATTTTTATTTCGTTATTTATTTATAAATTGTCTCTTTTGACTATTTTTAAATGAGTTTATAGCAATTATTTTAAACAAACGCATAGCTCTAAACCATAATTCACTTATAGTCATAATTTATGTACAATTTGCGGCATATTTATATAGAAAACATGGTACACTCTTGTTTCTATTATAAATATATGCATTTTTTCGTCATTTTCCTATGAAAATCAATTTGTAATTGAGTGTATGACGAGTTAGTATACTCTCTCTATTCAATGCACTCACATTTTCTCTCACTCGCTACCAAAATATATCTCTCTGTCGCACTGTTTCTTACTCATTGAGTATTTTGGTGCTCTCTCTCATGAGCCATATTGTATATATTTAGATCATGATATTTCTTTTCGTTTGTCTACTCGTGTTTACGTTCAAAAGGAAAAACTGTGAAAATTCAGCCGCCGGCTGCATTTGTTCCAGAATTTCTACACAGTTTCATGTTTGATTTCTTTGCATCTTTGCATTCATACATACATTTTATGTATGTGTACTTTATACATGGCGAAAGAGATATTCTATATTTATATATATGTACATATATACATTTGATGCCACTTCTATATAAAAAAAAAGTAAATCTACATTCAAATAGTATTCATGTATTACACAGCAAACAGCAAACTGAATATAAATTTGATGTCAAATGTATTACATATGAATTCGTGCTTATTAACATATGTATGTTCACACACACTCATACATAGCTACATATAGATTCTATATATTGTACATAGATATTTATACATATTTCTGTTTGTCGTTAAGCACTAGGTCATTATTTGCATTTTTGATTTAAATATGCTCTTCGTTTATTCATTTGAGGTCAATGAATCCCATTTCGCACTGCATTTTCTGGTATTATAATACATACTTTTCGTATCGCATTCATTTTATAATCATTATTCATAACAGCGCAAAAGCTGTATATTAATTATAGTTGCAGTAGTTCAATTAATGTTAAAAAGTGTCACATTTTTGTTATTAAATTGTGTAAGACCACATTGTTTATATAGTATTTGGTTTTGTTGAAAAACCTTATTAAATTTTGTTTGAAGACGACAGTTACAAATTGTGATATTATCATCCAATTGAATGAACATTTTCCATACCCTGTAGTCGAAACGCTAGGGTATTAAATTTAGAAACATAATTCACGAAATTAACAAACAAAATTTATAATTTATGTAAAAAAACGATACAGTTTTTTATATGCTAGACTACACATAATTTATGTTATTTCGCATTAAACATATATATATCTTTTTGTTATATTTTTATGCAATTATAAAATTGTAAATTTGTTTTTTTTTTTTGTAGATAAATGATTATAAAGATTTAAAGAGCATTATTTTGTGCGGCTGTTCTATGACGGTGTACCACACTGTCTTATAGAGTATATATACTTTGACGTCGCACAATTTGTCTGTTTAATTTTATATACTTACTAATGAGCCATAGAATTTGTTTAAGTATTTGCAAATTTAAAATGACAAACTGAAGAGACAAGATTAAAAGTCCTATAATTACGTTCATATTTATTTATTTCTTAAAATATTTAAATGTATTTAACTGAAGTGCACAAATTGAATGCATTCTTTATGGGAATTGAAACTCAAAAATTGTTCACATTTGATGCAATTTAATTAATTTTTAAATTCCAATCAGTGCTCCATATAATAATCATATGTATTCACCATAAGCCCAATAGCATACGCTGTCAGTTTGATAAGTTGACCCAATCATTATGGTATTTTGCTGTTGTCGGTGTTGTTGTACTCTTATTTATATTGGTCAAATGATAAACCGGACATATCTGAACCAACCCACGCAGTGATGTGTGTTCAATATGACCAAACCAAATGTTGATTGCAAATTTAATTTGCATTGACAATCGATCGATTGCTATATTGGACTCTCTCTGTTGAAACTGTTTGTCCTGCTGGTCATTCGATTGGTAGTTTGTAGATGCACGCATTAACATAATATAAAATAAATGAAAAATGCTTAACGGCAAAAATCCACACGAATGGTGTTTGTCCAGGCAAAACCATAATGCAAACTGAGCGCCTACAATTCGCATACTCCAAATTATATACGTAATCGCCAAAGAGGACTAAGGCCAAATATTTGAACAAATTTCCAGACAAACAATTTGATACAAGGCCCACTTGAACGACTGTAAACTGTGCTAGATAATTAATTTTTTAAAGATATAAATAATATTAAGGACCTTAGTATATTGGTAGAAATAAAACAACTATACCTAAAATTACTACCAAACAAAATACCTTGGTCTGTTTTCATTATAATCCTGTATGCCATACTATCTACTTGCTTGTTACCTGTGCTGTAACAAAACTACTCAATCCCACACTTATAGGGTATTTGGTGTGTAAAATTTGCCCATTTGTAAACTAATTCGTAACTCATAATAAGCGCATGTTTGCGTTTGGCATTATTATTTTAAATTGATAATTCCAGTGCCGGTACTATCAATACTTTTTGGATTTTCAATAATTAGGTTAGAACGAAAATTATGGAAATTAAGCATTTTACATTTCACTAATTATGCCCATGTTTTATATAATGAAACTGAGGCCAATCTACAGAATGAAAAGCAATGCTGGTACAGTAAATATATGGAAATTGTTTAGAGGGAGACAGAGCTAAATGTAACAATATATAGAACAAATTGCTGCACTTAATTTATGCTTAACAATAATTTAAATTCAATACACGCAGTCGAGTTATAGTTAATGTTTATGGTATAATTGATAAAATTAAATAAATCCTGTAATTTTTGATGTTTTTAAATTTACTTGACAAATGTTCCACCAAAAACTTGTAAAGCCGAACTACTTGACCGGCTATAATGACACACAATTTATATTTCGAATTGTGGAGAATCTGGAGCAGTAAGTGATGTGAAATGCGACATGCGTAATGCCATTGGAGGAGGAGGACGAGATTGTTGGTCAAATTTTTGGCCATTGCTTGGTCTATCAAGATGAACAAGTTGTTGCCTGATGGAACGGCTTCAAGTTGAAATCAATGTTGATGATCTGTGCCTAACATTTTGAGGCCAAATAGTCAAAAGATGGCCAACAAGCCGAACAGCGTTTAGAGCTATCTATTTATTTTCGCTCTTCACCACAGCACGTGGCCCTGTTTATATGGGTGGGGACCATCAATTGTTGGCCATTGGCAAATTCGATGAAATGAAAAATACAAACAAAATCATTTGTCAAAACATTTCGAAAAGAGCTTTATAAACTCTTACTGCTGCTTCAATATCAGACAGGCTACCAAAATCGATGCTGGCCGAGTGACGCAACCAAAGTTAACAACAATCTGTAGCCATTGACGTTACAATAGACACACAGCGTCAAGATGGAAGACGGAAGACGGAAAACCGAAGAAGCAAGACGGAAGACGGACAACGGCAAACGGAAAGCGGAATAGGAAGTTTGGGTGTGAATGGCAATGTGAATGTGATTCTGAATGCTATGTCTAGTAGTGTGAGTCAGCCTCAGTCTAGGGAACCTTGTGGCTATAGCTGTTTTAAGCCTCTATGGAGGTCACTGCACGTCCTTTTCGAATCGCTCTGCCTGGTCCCACCTCACCGCACTTCGTTTGCCACCGTCACACAGAGCCTCTCATGATTAGTGTTAAGAGGTTTTCCTATAGATATATATATATATATATATATATACATTTTTTTATTCATTCGCCTAGCTTGGCTTTATGGCTACATTTTTATTTTCCTTGTTTTATTGTGGCTATTTTGCCTTTTCTTCTCAAACATCGTTTGTCAAGCGATTTATTTCAATTATATATAGCGATTCATGCCTTTGTAATGCGTACTTCGCCCAATTTGGGATTAAAGTAGACGAGTCTGGCATTTCCATCAAATGTGCAACATTTGTTAAATTTATTATGAAAATTAAATCATGCAACATTCGGGCTATTTAAAGTAGAAACTTGCCATCTAAACCGTAGCTAGAAGTTTAAAATATGCAGCCTTATAAAACATATTTTGGTTATAACAATCAAACAATTTATCAATCAATTAATATGTAAACAAAATACATTTCAATTAAAAGTATATTATTAAGTATTATGTCGACACCTCCTATAGAACTCTCCGGTTATTTTGGTGTACTTGTGGTTTTATTTTACTGCCGTCTGTTACTTAAGGTCTAATCTGGTGATTGTGACAGCCAACTTATTGTGTCAGTGGATGTTTATCCCTTAGTGTAAGCGACAATCCTCAGCAGAGACCATCGTTTGGGACCCGGCACAGGGTATTTTGCTGCGCCGTTATATAAAATGGCATCGAATAACTGCCAAAAGCCCTGTATTGAATGTGCGTTTTGAAAAGTCTGAGGGCGGGCGGGCAGACAGTTGTTATTGTTGTACCACTGCTCTTCCTTTTCCATGGAGTGGTGAGGGGGGAGGACTCTACGTTCAGAGTTACCCAGCTGTTTGCCGCTGTGGCACGTGCCAATTTAAATGCAAAATCAAATGCCGCTCGGTAAAGGCAAAATTTAATTTCACCTGCTAGCACAACAATCATATTTTGTTTTCGTTTTCCCTCTTTTGCATATGCCCTCCGCTCTCTTATAGGATCTAAAGGCAACCGGAGTCAGGCCTCAGCTGTCTGATAACATTTTCGGATTTTTTTTGCCGCGTGTGTTCTAAGATATCAATGGCTGATTCATGTAAATACCCTAAATGCTGCCTAGTTACTTGAAAAACCTGCAGCAACTTCTCGTTAACTCTCACTTGTAATTCTCCTCTCAGTACTCCTCTGCGCCCTGTCGTCAACTGAAGTTTTAATGGCGCATGTCGATGTGTAACATATTTAACGACAAACCTCAAATGGGAATTTATAGCTTGAATCATATATTATGTAATTTCGATATAAGCAGATCTGATACATATTAAATATATGTTAGGGAAATTGATTTAAAACAGTCTTTGTAGCTCGTTGAGATCTCAGTGCGCAGAGCTACTGTTATCGATATAATAGAAAATTGTTGCAGCACTTGGATATAGTAACGAATTTACAGAGGCAACGTTCTTAAACAGATCTAGTACAACGCTAAACTCTGTAACGTTAACAGAAAAATTCTCAAAACTAGAGAGCACGCTTAAAAGGAATGGGAATCGAGTAGTTCGATCTCTCCGCTATCAGTGATCGATCGGATAAATTTGTCATCATCAAGACTACATCCGTAAAGTTGAACTGGTTCCTACAACCAACATCGTTCTGAACTGGGCAACCGCAAAAACAGACTCGCACTCTCTGGATCGTAATCTGTCCACTATCACCGTGCGTTCTGCTGACGGTTTTACCTTCAACCTAGATGTGAGCCAGATCATCCATATCTCGCCTTCTGAGGCGTCTAAAGTGATCGCTCGCTTCGGTAGCGTGAGCAATCTTGTCACACAGGTTCTAGAACCACTGATCGGTAACTATTTCCGTAACTCTGCTCAATCGTCAGATATCATCGACTTCCTGACCAATCGTTCGGAACAACAAGCGAAAGCGAAAAAAGCTATTGATGCTGCTATTGCTGGCTATTCGGTTGAATCGGTCGATACCTTGATTGGTGACATCGTTCCGCCAAAAGAGTTGATGGACACGCTGACTGATAAGAAG
>JBANCZ010001619.1:0-20297 GCA_037040025.1 Sphaerogastrella javana | reverse complement strand
TTGCTGCTTTCACTTTCCTATATAGCACTTAGCGCACTTCATAGACATATATTAGGTGAACATGACTAATAGATATAATTAAATAATTTGCTTGCTTATATAGTATATTAACTTTACCAGAAATAGCCAAAATAATATATAAATTGCCAGCCAAAAGACATCGGTGCATGTACGATATTTTGGTCTGTTTCTATTATTTGCTGCCTCGCCATCGCCGTCCTTGCTTTCGGCACAACCCATTCTTTGTAAATTATTTAAATAACAATAATATTAATAGTTCGTTTATTTTTATTATGACGATGTTGAGCCAATGTTTTTGTTTGTACGTTTCGTTTCACAACCAAAACCGCGAATAGAACAAGCCAGGGATGCACTAACTAGCGACGCAGCGCATTTAGGGCTGGCAATAGACGCGTCGATTACGATAGGCAACAAACCAGAGACTTGTTGCTGCTTTATTACTATCGATACTTTTGCAATGTGCGCGCCCAATTTGAAATGATTTAGAAAAACTTTCATAGGGAAAAGTTTCACACACACGTTTATTATTAAAAAAATATTAAGCTTATTAAATTACAGTTAAATATTCTGACTAACTTTTAGCTTAGGATATGTACTGATGAAATGTGATCTTATTTAAATTAAAATTATTTATTGTTATAATTTAAATGTGAAAGAATTATAGCGACTGCAACATACGTATACAATAAATAAAAATACAAAAATTCATTAATTATAGCTAGATTTTGGCAAAATGTTATTGTTGATTTTTGCCACATACAAACTATAGAAATTGTCATTCCAAAATTGTTCAAAATGCGGAACAATTTTCGAACAAGAGTTTTGACTTAAATTCTCTACTTAAACGCGAAAAATACTTATCCAAAAAAAACACATTACTAATAAAGTGGGATAGAGTAGGGGGCTGGGGGATGGAAATACAGTTAGTTTTACTTCTTAATCGTGACCTTAATGCCACCTTTAACTACCGCCTCCGCCGGTGGCGCACCAAATCTGCGACTCTGGTTCACATTGCTTTTGCGCCGTATGGACTGCGTCTTGGGTCTGCTGGATACCACTGGAAGGCTATCGCTATGACTGCGCTGCGATTCATATTCTGTGTCTTCAGTTATGGGTTTATAGGTGCGAATTCCGGAATTAGAGCGCACGGGCAGCAGCGTGACCAAACGATGCGGCGTCGGTTCTGTGCTGCTGACGACAGTAGCGAACTGTGAGGTCTTTAGCAGCTCCTCATACTTCAGAGGATCGACCACCTCCACTTCGGCCTCGCCAAGCACGGGCGTGGCTTCGCCAGAATTGCCATCTGTCATGAAACTGGACATGGGCTTGATAAAGGGCTCACGTTCTCGTTCCCGTTGCTGCAGCGGCAGCTCTATGAATTTCTTAATCGGCAACTCTGTGGTGCTAGTGCTGGTGGTCACATTGCGTTGTCCATGCTTAAGTTTGTTGTGCGAGAAGGGTGGTAATTTGGTGGGCACACTGGGAGTAATGCCCAGCTTGGAGGCGAGCGTGTCAAAGATCAGCGATATATCTTGTATATTGCTGGCATTGTTAATGCGCGTCTTGATATCGTGCAGTGTGAAGTTTTCAGTTTTCTCTACATCTTCGGAGACCCAGGCCTGCAGCGTCTTATTGAACACCTTGCGCATGTTGCCGCCGCCATTGTAGCCATAGCTGAGCGGCGCTGAGCTGTTCACGAATTCCCACTTCGAGTGCGAGGGAAAGAGATTTGAGTCGTCCAGCATGGTGGGACGTTCGCTGCTTGGACGTATGCGCTGTTTCTTGGTAGTGCTGCTGGTGGTACTGGGAGCAGAAGTTGTTGTCGTGGTGGTGGTGGTGGTGCTGCTGCTGGCGTTTGTTGTGGCTGTGTTTCTTTGCAGTATAATCTCCTTGAGGTTCATAAAGTTGGGTTTGGATGCAGCTTGAACGGGCGCTGGGTGCTGTTGGTGCTGCTCTTTTGGCTGCGGAATCTGTACCTCCTCTGTTTCCTCCGGCTCTAGGCGTGACTCAATAGCATCCACTTGCTGATCCTGCGCCGCGGCTGGTTTCGCCGTAGCATTGCCCTCCTTGGGCAGATTCAGCAGCTCCATGAAGAATTCACCTATGGTATCGGCTAGCACAGAGTTCTCGGTGGGTTTCAACTCGGTAGGAACGTTTGTGGCCGGCCCCAACTCGATATGCAGGGGCCTGGTTAATCCACTAATAGATGTGGTACTGCTGCTCACTCGCACTGTGGTGCTATCTACTGCCATTTCCATTGGTTTCTTGCCCTCCACCTGAGTCGCATTCTCCTGCTTTTTAGCTATGACACCGCCACCCAAATGCTCAAACTTCTCATTGCTCTCGGGTATGTTAACTTGCAGAGTGGGATTGATAGGGCGGAAGGGTGGTATAATGACATCATCGATCAGCGGTACCGGCAAAGGGTGTGCCTCAACGAGAGCACCGCCCAAGCGTTCAATGTTCTCCGTGCCGGGCATGAAGATGGGACTACCAAAATTATGATAGAACAACATGTCTTGCTCCTGTTGCGGATCTGGTGCCGGCTGCTGCTTGGACTGATCCAGTTTGAAGCCATTGAGTGTTAGATAGGGATCCACTGTCACGCCCAATGCGGGCATAGCTGCTGCAGGAGGCGTGGGATTATCGCCTATAAACGGCAACTCTAGCTCATCGATGCGTCGCTGTGGTATGTGATTCACAGTGGGAGTAGTAGGTGGCACGCCACCCAGCGCACCAGGCAGCGTCTTGGTCGGGAAGGCAGGCGGTGGTCCGGGCAATAACTCCGGAACCTCGCGATGTATGGGCCGCCAGGGCTGTGTATCCAGAATGGGGAATGTGGTAAAGAGATTCGCATCTAGTTTGGGCACAACCACGGTGGAGGAGGGCGCTGAAGGCGTGGGATAGGTGAAGCTGCCACTGGGCAGTGTGGGCATGGTGCTGGAGGAGTGTAATGGTGCATTTGTAGCAGTTGTTGTGGGCGCTGTGCTGCTGCTGCTGGTAGGCGTGGGTGTGGTGGTGGTTGTAGTCGAGGTCGTAGTTGTGGTTGTTGTGCTGCTACTGGTTGTTGTAGCTCTAGTTGTTGTGGGCGTGGCTGTTGTACTCTTAGGCCTTCTGGTGGTTGCTCTAGTGGTGCTAGTGCTGGTGGTCGTGGTACTGGTGCTGCTGCTATGTGGCGCTTGAGGCGTCACTGTTGTCAGTTTCTCGATGCTGGGCTTCTTGGGCTTCACACGGAGCGAGTAGGGCGTCACGGAGATGGTCTTCGGTGGTAGGCTGCTGCTCTGATACGAGCGTGTGGGTGGTGCCGCCTTCTTTCTAGCTATGTCCGCATCCGTTTTGGTTATCTCACAGCTGCCCTCCAATGAGCCCTGTATAACAGGCGCATTTTCCACATCAATGTCAGGCTCATCGTCGGCGGAGTGTGGTTTGCCGCGTGGTTTCGCTGTAGTCTTTGTCTGCAGTGCCGTTGGTGCCGAGGCGCCCTTCTTCATCAGACGCTTCTCAAGTTGCGTTTGGCTAGTGGGCACCGTTTGCTGTGTGTAAACAAATCATTACAGTGGGGAGTCTTTGGAAGCTTGTCCATCTACTTACAGCCTCCTTGAGTATGGCCGCAGAGCGCACCACTTGCTCGTCTAGTATGCGTTTGATTTCCACAGATTCCGTGTCCAGACGTATGGAGCGATATAGCGATTTGTTGGCCGATGTTTCCAAGAACAGAGACTCCTTAATGTACTCCTCCACGCTGAGTATATTCCTACAAAGAAAAATAATATATGAACGCTAAGCCAAAGAGAGCACAGACTCAACTTACTGTGGCAGCTTGCGCACATCGAGAAACACGCGGAAGAACACCTTGATCAGCGGGCCCTCTCCAAATCCCCAGACATCCGTGCGTAGTGGATGCAGTCCATTATCCGTTAGCGCACGCTCCACGAAGCGTTTGTAGAACTCGATCTTTTGCTTGTAGGTAGTGGTATGATTAAACTTGAGTCCGGTGGAGTAGAGATCACCCTTGGCTATCCGAAATGATCCCTCAAAGCCAAGCACAGCTGTTGCCATAGAAAAATATGAATATATATTGAAAATAATGTATTCGGTTGCCCAAGCGATGCAGTTGCAGTAGCACAATCGAATTCGATTACAATTATGGCCGCGGCGCCAATATGTCATCGATTAACCGTACTAATTATGGCAGCTATCGCCGCTGTTAAGTTTAACAGCTCTTTAACATGATTCTGCTAAGTAGCCATTTTTTTCATATGTGCAATTCAAACTGCATCACAGTGAGCGCGAAAATAAAACTTACGATCCTCCAGCGTGGACTTTATGGAACTGAAGTAGAAGGCCAGACCCGCTATAGAGATGACAGCTAAGAGTACTATAAAGGCGGCTGTGGTTAATATAATCGAGAATGATCGATTCTTTGGATAGTGCGCATGCGTCTTCGTAGAGAACGTCGAGGGCGCTATATTACGTCCATCTCGCCAGATGCCCCAGGTATTGTAGCCATACTGACTATTGAGACTATGATCATTCGTATAGGAGGGCTGCTTATTCATGTGATAATAGGCGCCCAGCTGAGACCGACGTCCCAGCGTATTTTGATAATTATATTCGGAGGTGCTCTATAGGAAAAATAAAATGATTTAATTAAACTAAATTTGATATATCCACAATATAATATAAAGGTCTAAATAACATTTTTAACACTAAAATAATTAATTTGGAGAAAATCGGGAGTTTTGTTTTACAGTTTTCCCTTGTATGTTAATTAGAATTGAATTGTTTATTTTTGGAATTTTGGAATTTTGGAAGCTTGTTATTTCGATGTGTGTTACTAAAGCGTGTCGTCTCTAGTTGGAGATCTACAGACAGAAATTAATCGCAACTAATTAGATAATTATCTATGCACTATGAAAACGCGTCGCTGCGATTGAGAGTTTTGCGAAAAACTTTCTCAAAAAACCAAAATAAATACAAAAATATAAAATAAAACAAAATTCCAAAAGAAAAAGAAAAAAATCCGCTAGATCTTTAAGGCACTTTCTATAGCCAGGTGGTAAACTGTTTTTGTATCTGTTTTTGTTTTAGTTTTTTTTTTTGTTTCATTTTTGTTTTTGTTTTTATCTGAAATTAGTTTGAAAAAGATCTAACGGTTTGTTTTTCGCGCGCTGCCCGTGAGAGAGTTAAGATCAAATGTGTTGATCATGTTATGTCATGAATCAATTAGCATTATCACAACTATAGCGCGCTAATACACTGACGGACGCACAGCCGTTAGTTGAAGTTGCTTAGTTGCTAACTTAGTAGTAGTCATCATTGGTTAATTAATGCCTAATCAGCATTTCTAATTAGCTAAAAGTCATTGCACTTGGCCAACTCCAGCCTGAGAGAATGCCAGAATACATATACATAGTATTTATACTACATTATTTTGGTATTTTTCTTTTTCGTGTTTATTTTGACTACCTTTTTGCCCTCCTCTTTGATCTGTTGCCCTTTCGCCTGTCATTAGCTCAAGTGCTTATGACAGGCTCACTTTGAGCGCTCTCGCTCTCTGTCACTCTGTTATTCGTAAAGCGCTCACGCACTCCTCTCTTTGTGCAACGCTCTCTGTGCGTTGCTCTCTTTGCGTTGCTCTCTATGCGTTGCTCTCTTTGCCTACAGCCTGCTGCCATTACTATTCGCATCTCGCTCTTGCCTAGTCGAAATGACAACCTGTTGTCAGAACAGCTGTTAGGCCTCTGTTAACCAAATTAAAGACACTCTCTCTCTTTCTCTCTCTCTCTCTGTTCGTTGTTCGCTGTTCGCTGCTGCTACTTTGCGTGCGTGCGTTCTCTTTGGTGCCGTCTGTGTTCTTACACTTGCAGAGAAAGTCATTCACCTTTAGCATGTTGTTGCTGCTATTATAGCTACTGCTGCTGCTGCTGTTATTGCTTCTGCTGTTGTTGCTGCTATTATTGCTGCTTCTGTTATTGTTGCTGTTGTTGAACTGTTTGACTTAATAACTAACTTGGGCTCGTACTTGGTCTTGGCTTTGAGCATCCGTCGTGTGCAAACTTCAGAGCTGCACTCTCCCGCCCTCCTCCTCCGCCACTTAGCAGGAATGCAAACATCTCTTCAGTGAAACCTTACAGACCTAAACAAATATGCAGTGCAGAGTTCTTAGAGCTCGACTCACAGATGCCACGGTCGTGCAACGCCATAGGGCATATTCTAGTAATAAACTCGGGTATTTCAGTTCTTTATGGCTACGATATAAATAGAATAAAGCAAATACGCTGCATCGTGATGTCGAGTCTAACCGACTGTACGCATTTGAATGCACAATAGAATAGATCTTAGCTATAAATCAATGAATGTGTTTTATGTAATCTGAGTTCTTTCTCTGACTCAGTCTATCTATAACTCTCTATAATGCCCTCTAATCAAATCACAATTCTGTCTCTCTCTCTCTCTCTCTCTCACTCTCTTCTCACTCTCTGTTTATTCTAAACTCTCTTATATCACAAGATTTATCACTTGTTATTCTTCTTGGCACATTTAACCCACATTTGGCATTTGTCATGTAAATGAGCACCTCATATATAATATTATAATATAATACTGCACACGATTGTATAACAGTTAACCGTTCTTTGAAATGATATATAGCCATAGAATGTAAGATCCACTTACCATTTGTCGGCATGTCTGAGTACGATATATATCACTGACTCCGGATAAGCTCTGAAAATATTTCTTAGTCCCGTAAACTGTATCCATTTTGGAAATATATATTTGTAACTACGTCAGGTGGGCTTGCTCTATAAAAAAGAAAAAAAGGAAAATAAAATTATAATTAGTTACATGCATCACTTTCATTAGGCAGTTTTAGTTGAAGTTGTAAAATTTAAATTAGTTTAAGAAAATATTTCACTGTACACAATAAAAAAAAAAAAAAACCCGAAAATCCTGTTTTAGCAAAAATTCTCACTTTTTTTGTTGCTGGGGATGGCAAAAAGAAAAGCGGAAAATGTGTGCAGTTTGTCAACCGGTTTGCATTTTGAATAGACTCAAACAAAGCGTAAAGAACTCAATTGATATAATAACTCTCTTTATGTATGGAGCTCACATAATTGAATATATAGCGCACTCATAAAAAGCGAAAGCTTCGCCCTAACAAAAATAACAAAAAAATACGATAAATAAAAAAAGAAGAGTCTAATTAGACTAGACCGAGATATACTTTGGTTACGCTTCAAAATCTTCTTAAAGAAAAAAAAAAGGAAAAACCAAAACAAATTTGAAACAAGTGGGTAAGAGCAGCTAGAGAATTATCCCCAACCTTTCCCACCGCGGCCCCTATCACTAGGGTCTTGAGAGGCAACAGCAACAGCAACAGCGAGCGTCTCCACTTGAGCTTTGAGCTAAGTACAAGCGCTGCCAGATCAGAAATCAACTAAAAGAAACCAGTTCTCCAGCACAGAGCCCAAAGTGTTTGGGCTGGTCGGTTTCTTGGTTTGTTGGCTTGGTCGGCTTGGTCGGATGGGATGCCTTGGCTGGCTGGGCAGGGTTATTGCTCGTGTGCCATCATCATCGTCATCATCATATACATACGTTTTTCTTCAACTTCTTCAGCTGCTTCTTTTGGTATACCCTGCATGCAGAGGCAATGATTGAAGTAGGGTGTAATAGGTATATGTAGGTGTGTGTAAAAAACCGCCTACTATGTTATACATATAGGCACCATTCAGAACATCAACGTCAATCATACTATAGATATTATTTATATTATTATTCGGTTTGTATAATCTTCAAAATAGCGGGTATTATAAGGTGTATCTATACCAAAACTTTGTGTATAGAAAGAGTTTATGTGACCGGCAACAGGGAATCTTGCTGTCGATAGCACACGACTGTTACATATGTCTCTTTTACGTTTGTGGTATTATAATCAAAGCTCGAGAAACCTGTGTGTAGTAAAAATAGTCTCTTGCCATGGATAGCTGGGATGCCAAGCAACAACAACATCAACATGAAGAACATCATCAACAACAACAACTATATGTATGGAGATGGCTTTATAAATCTGAGTGTGTGTGATTTTTGTTCGAGTCGTGAACTGTCAAAAGTAAAAGTTCTTCAGCTGCCGCTGGAATGCGTTGATGATGTTCAGTTTGGTTTTGCTTGTGCCTCACTTTGTTTCTTTCGGTTCGTAATCTTCAGGTGAAACTAATTGGGTTTTAGCCTAAAGATAGCTACGGCTTACAAATGATACCTCATAGAGCAGCTTAATTAATAGTTCACAAATGCAATTTAGCTATGAGTTCAAACTAACAATAGATAGAAATATTTACTATAGACTATATATGATCTTTTTTGGGGGGCTTTTATATTTTATTTTTGCTAGCGGCCTCTGCGCAGCAATAGTCTCAATGTGCTCGTTTTACGCCTAATTACTTTGACTTAGTTAATTATTAATACATCTACAGTTTCGAAGTAGGTCTATAGGCTTTGAAATTCTGTTGAAATTACAGTTAAAGTGAAATCTAAGCTAAATCTTCTTATCGCTTCAATATTTATATTTTAGTATTTTCTATCGATTATTTCTAGAATAAACAAAGTATCGATGCCCATGTTAACATCATCGATCCTGTCATGTTAACTAACAGAGCATACGGAAGCAGCAGCAGTAACAGACGCTGCAATTGTGAAAAGAGAAGAAGGTGGATCAGCATGAAAAAGTGCGCGAATGCATAAATATGAAATTTGACCTTAACAACACAGTTAAATCTTTAAAATGGAAAAGCTCAACTTCAATTTGGACATAAGTAAACGGAACAATTGCCTCAAAAGGTAAGACATATGGAAAGAAAAAGAAGCAAATTTGCATAATAATCGTCAAAGCGACGAAGCAGAAAAAGATTTAAGTACAACTTGCAGTAGAAGGCACAATTAGTGTTACACACACACACACACACACATGAAAGACATGTGAATGAATGTGTGTGTAATTGCTATGGGCACTCATATGCGCACACTCATTCCATACACTCAATGTTTCTCAGTTGAGACTTCTCTGACAGACACACACACAGACAGACGGACAGACAGACAGTTACTCGACGGCGGCAGCGCCAAAAGCAGCAAAGAAAAAAGGCACCATAGAAGCAGCAGAAAAAAAAAACAACAACAACAATAATGGCTGGCCATTGCCAAAGCCATGGGTTGACGTTGACCTAGTTGCGCTTGAGAGCAGCAGCAGCAGCACCAGCAGCGCAGCGGCAGAGGAGTAGGAGTAGAAGAGAGTCAAGTGTAGTGTTTAGTGTGTAGAGTGGAGATGGAGATGGAGATGGAGAGAGAGAAAGAGAGCGAGAGCAATTGCATGCCTGTGGCCTGCGGGTGCGACAAGCGCAGCAGCAGCAGCAGCAGCAGAAGAACCCAAAACTGGAAAGCTGACCATAAGCTGCGCTCGTGCATGTATGTGTGTGTGTGTTTGGAGAAAGAACAAATTGACATTATGTACGCGCGAATGAAATGACTAAAGAGACACCAAATATACAACAACAACAAAAAACATTCAAAAGTTTTGAGGCATTAAGACGTCTTCTGTTTTGCCTCGTTCTTTATGCTGCTACGTTCTTGGTGTCGCTCTTTTGCTTCCTCTTCGGGCTTTACCCGATTCGTTTGTGCACATAAGTTGATTAAATTTCTCGCATTACCCGATTTTCACCTGGTGAAATTGCTGTTAAATCTAACCAAAAAAAATTAAGAAGAAGAACAGCGAAATAGCCTCAAGAATGATTGATGAGAATTTGGTCAGACAGAAAAAAAAATAGAAATAAGACAGATGAAATGTATATATACATGGAATTGTATATAAACCTGTCTAACTGTCTCTCTCTCTCCCTCTCTCTCTCTCTCTCTCTCTCTCTCTCTCTCTTTGGAGAGCGGGCGTAAAGCTTAATGTCAACGTTATATAGATTACAATCAAGCACAAACATCCACTTTCAATAATGTGTCGAAGAAAGTGAAATGTGAACAGCATTTGGTAGAAGAAAAAAAAAATAACTAAAAAATACAACAAAAAAAAACTAAAAATAAAAAACACATCTCATCTAAAGTGACAATAAAAAATGAAATACAGCAGCGAAATGGAAAGTTGATTTTAGAGCGCATCTCGCCTAGAAGCGCATAAATTGAATCACTTGACCGGCCAAACAATGCAGTTGACAGACAAAAAAACACACACCATAAAGAAAAAGACAACAACAAGACAAAAAAAAATATCAAAAAGTAATTTTGGAAAGTCTTTCCAGTCGTTTACATTCCCAAACACTGCCATCTTATTGTTATTGTTGTTGTTTTGATCGATAGACGTCGCCATATGTCATAATTGTATATCGTTTGTATTTTGATTTATGACTGCAAAAATATCAACAATTTATGCAATATTCACTCATGAATGAACATAATTATTGTATAATATATAATTTCATTTGAGATCAACTCGTTTTCCGAAAGTTGTGCTATATGCATTCTAACGGCATTACGTATATATATATGGCATGTATTGGCCTTTACTGGAGCAGAACAGCCAAGTGCATGCAGTTAGCATTACAGCGATTATGCTTTAACATGAAGCTGTTAAGTAACAGACAAGCCAGGCTCTACATAAAATAAATGCCACACTGTCCCTGTTAAGTAACAGCTAGTGGCCACACTCTGTCTCTCTCTCTCTCTATCTCCCACGCACCAAATGACAAATGGTGGCAACGCTCGCACAGGCTTAACAATGCATCTGTGTTGTTCTCCCGCTCTCTCTCCTCCTCTCTCTCTCTCTGTCTATTGTATTAAACGATGCCAAGTGGCAACGCCAGCAAAAGTGCATTTCATTTTGGATGACAAAAAAAAACAACAACAGCAACAACAACTACCTCAACAAATATGCTGACAACACAGCAATGGGAATCTTTATGCTTCCACCACACCCTTCCAACCGCTTTGCGCTTGTTCTTGCATTAGAATGGAGGGGAGGGGAGCAATCATTAAAAGCACAAAACCGTTACGCTTTAGCCGACAACCAAACTTAATATGTAATTAAATACTAACAAATCTGAAGCACCGGCAGCGGTAAAGGCTGCGCCACAGGCATCGCTAGAGGCGTGTACAGCACTAGAGGCAGAGCAGCGGCAGCGGCAGAGGCAGAGGCAGAGACGGCATTAGAAGCTGCGGCTGCGGCTGCGGCTGCGGCTTTTTAATGTGCAGTGTATGGAATAGAATTCGGTAAACCTGGCCGTACCTAGCGAATCTTGCTGGAACAGAATTTTGTATAGTCACCCGAGTATGGATATTGTTGTAGCTGTTGTTGTTGCTGTTGTAGTTGTTGGTATTTACCACCGTTACACTGAGCACTAACAGTATTGGCAACAGTGCTTTAAGCTTGTCGTCGAGCGCTAAACGGCTCTGACAGCATGATATGATAGAATGCCATTTATTTGCAAAGAATTATATCAAAATGTTAGGTTATGTGCGACATCCATATTGCCTTGCAGCAGTAGTTTAAACTTTAATGTAAATATGAGGTTATGTTTATAGGTAAATATAATATAATGATATAATTGGCATCTATAGCTATCTATTGTTCCAGGTTCCAGGTGCGTCTTTAAAAGCAAAATGAGGTTATGTTGACAGCAGTAATTAAACACAGGAATTTGTTTGAATTGTGGGTGCGTATAAACATAAGTAATTTATTTGTTATATGCTTTTCATTTTATGGTTATGCTAAAATCTTGTGGAATTTTTCCATAATTACTGGTACGTGCTAATTGCAGGAAAAGTTGTTCAAATTTATGCGGGCTGCACATGTATTTTGATTTAACATGCAACAGACGCACTGCAACTGCAACGAGCGAGACAGCACGAGAGAGAGAGAGATGGTGATAAAGATAAGAACAAAAAAAAAAAAAAAAAAGAAGAGAATAAAAATCACAGCAAATGCGATTAGTGCCACGATCAAAATGCAACACACGCAGATGCAGATTGAGCCAATGCATTTCATTTTCTTTTGTGCAGTTCTTCTGCTGCAACTGTCTCCTCTGTATCTTCTCTCTCTCTCTCTCTCTCTCTTTCTGTTGCCTTTGGCGCTTTTTTCGTTGTTGTTGTTGTTGTTGTTGCTGCCATCAAAGTGCATTTGCTTTGCCGCAAACGAACTTCAACTTCAACTTGGTATTTGAGGTCGCTTTTCTCTCTGCTGTTGCTACCTCCGATCTTCGCTCTCTGCTGCTTCTGCGCCTAGGCAAAACAAAAGAACACACACACTCACACACACATACACACACACACACACACTCACACTCCAAGAAAGAAACGTAAAGAGAGCGCCAGAGTGGAGCCCATTAGATGCGATTTTACATCATTTGAATGCAATTTAGCTGCAGTTTAGCGTTATGTTCTATTTCTCTATCGGGCCTCGACTCAATCTGATTGCCAAGTCGCTGTCACTGCTAAAGAATCGTGCGGCATAGATGACCACAGAAAAAAGAGCAAAAACAAAAGCAAAAATAAGCATAGAGCGACACCAAGTGATGCGTAAGAGAGCGAGGAGAGAAGCGCAGAGCAAAGTGTAGACTAGTAGAGTGTGGAGTGTGGAGACTGGAGTTGGGAGAGTGGAGTGTGGAGAATGGAGTGTGGATTGTGGAGTGTGGAGAGTGAAGTGTAGAGTGCATTGTAGAATATGAGGCAGTGTAGAGCAAGGAGTGCAGATCTGTGCTGAGTAGTTAAAGCAGACGCCGTGAGCTGACAGTCGGCGTACGAATTTGGGCCAGGTAAATGGCTCATAATGATGCTGATTGGCCTATTGGCCTAGCCAATTTGCGATGCGATCAACGCATAAATCGCCATTACGACTGAGAACCCTTACAGCCCTACATTGGGTGGGCGTGTCGGCAAAAGATCAAACGCAAAGCAAATGAGGCAAGATGAGAAGAAGCGAGGGAAGGAAAAGATATAAAAACACTTAACGAGCGAAAGTGTTGCTTGGGCTCAATGCAGAATTTTTGATGCCGCCGAAACGAAATCAAGCAAAAAAAAAAAAAAAAAAAAGAAACAAAAGAACAAAAATAAAAGGAAAAATTATTAAACCCCAAGCCAAAAGCTCATTAAAATGTACATAAATCACAAATCTATGTAAATTTCTGCTGCCAGAAATAATCTACGCTTCTATTTCTTGTTTTTGGATAATTTTGGTCCGAGTGAAAATGATAATTACGCGGTGAAAATGAAAATCTGTGCACACAAATAAAGTCGACGCGTTGACACCTAGCGACAGAGATAGGAATAGCTACAACATTGGAGATATAGGGGCGTGTTCATGCATGTTACAGGCTGCAACAACATTTGAACATTTGAACATATGAAAACATGCAACCATGCAATTTTCCTGCGCTTAATGTTAGCCTGTCCAACTTGCACTTGGCCTTGTCTTGTCTTAGTTTTTTTTTTTTTTTTGTTTCTTTCGGTTGGTTTTTTTGGGTGGATTTGGCTGCTGATAATATGTGTTGAGTCACATTAATTTCTTTTTATGGTTTTCATTGCACTTTCACAATTTCTTAACTGATCGCATTAATGAATCACAGAGATTTAAGCGAATTTCGTGCTGTTTCTTTTTTTTTTTTTTGGCTTCGGCTTTGGCATCAAACGCAGCGCTTCCGGTTCGAACAAACGTACCGTTAGCAATAGAAACAATTTCCGGACGAGTCTGGACTGGGAGACTATCACCTCCGGTTGAATGTTCGCCTACAATGATCAACATAATGCGTCTAAACGCTGTTATCGATAATTCGCGCTAGGTGCAACGGCGTTTTTTTTTCTTCTCGCTGCTCAATTGGCCCAGTTCATAAAATGTGGTAATTGTTCTACGCTTAGCGACATTCGTTCTGACGTTCTGACTTTTCTTTTGCTCTGCTTCGCTTTTCTCTCTTTTCCGACCTCTCCACTCGC
The DNA here is from genome assembly GCA_037040025.1 of Sphaerogastrella javana. Classification (NCBI taxonomy): domain Eukaryota; kingdom Metazoa; phylum Arthropoda; class Insecta; order Diptera; family Drosophilidae; genus Sphaerogastrella; species Sphaerogastrella javana. The sequence goes on along the minus strand of JBANCZ010001619.1, from coordinate 6,293 downwards.
GCTCAACCTGTGTTGACCGCTGGCTACGCGTTTTGCTTTGCTTTGGTCGGCTTTGCTTTGCTTTGTACCTTTTTGGTGGCAGTGCCTCGAGTTCTTTTATATTGCATTCGTTTTGCCGCCCTTTTTCACTCATTTTCTAATTTCCTACATTTGATGGGTTGTGTTGTGTTGTGCTGTGACTGGCTTTGGGTCTGGTTTTGGTCTGATCTGGTCGAGTCAAGTCGCCGCGGCTCTGGCTCTGGCTTGGCCTGGTCTGCCTGTCTTCTGCTGTGTTGCCTTTATTGCCATTTTCATTTTAACAACCATAATTTGAAGCTTTGGCGATTATTGTTGGCTTGGATATTTTTTTTATACATATATTTTTCTCTCTCTCTTATCGTTTTTATTGCTTCTTTTTTAACTTGGTTCGTTGAAGTTAGAGTTGGGCGTAATGTAACCAGTTTTGTACCTTTTGTACCTAAAGTGCTACTACTTGGTTTTTATTGTGCTTACTTTTTTTTCTTCGTTTTAATGCATGTCTAACTAGTTTATGTCTAACTACACCATTTTATTGTTGAACTATAGCATATCATATTTCTTACCAGTTTCTTGGATTTTAGCAATAAACAGCTCCCATTTGTTTTGGGGGTTAACTTTCCTTTGAACTATATGCAATTTTTATTAGGCTTTACGCCTTTTTGAGAACTCTTACGTTTATGCACTACACGAAATGTTGTAAATGTTATAGACAGAACTTCCAATTTACGATATTCGTTAAGTACACAGCAAATGCTGGCTTAGAGCATGTTAATCCAATCAGAACTTGACGCGCCCGCAGCTGAAAGAAAACTGACTCCAATAGAGATTTACAATCTCAGTCAGACCTCTGCATAGGGAGAGAGAGAGTGTGTGTGTGCGCTTAAGAAAGTATGAGTGCGTGAGAGCATGTTTGAGAGAGAGCTAGAAAGAGAGAGAGGGAGCGTAAAAAGCAGCTGAGCAGCTGCCGGTATGCCAGCCAGTTGCGTCGACGCATTAGAGCTCTCTGCGAACAAGTTGGCAGCCCTTTCAGATCCTCTTTGACTTTGGCGCTAAAAACATAATTCAAATTTCAATATATTATTTACACGCAATTCGAAATAGTTGTTTATTTAGGCAATACTGCAATTAACATGATATAACATATTATAACATTAATTTATATGTGAGTTCATAGTAGTTTAAGCATCTTTCAGTTTATTATTCCATGACCTGGCAATCATGGCCAATGCATCCCGTTTTATTCTGGGTCCAATCAATGGATTCATTTGTGCCATATAGCAACATAGCCAAAAGAGCCAACAACAGGCCGCCGTTAGCATCAATATGCAACGTATTAGGTTTTGATGCGGACCCTTTGGCGTCATAATGGGCATTCCAATGCCCACAGCGCCCCAAAGTGCAGTGAAAAACAAAACCGGAAAGAACGCGGCGCCCATGATAATCTTTTTTCGTTTAAATATTTCACTTTTGTTATAGCTCCAAAAGCTTTTGTTTTGATATATTTAATGATCCGTGAAAAACGTTAAATATGTGAAATGCGTAGAACTGTATTTTTCCAATCAGACTAGAATTGCGACGACAAATCAATAAAACAGCGATTGTTTAGCTTCGCTATCGATGCCGTGATTGAGTAGCTGTGTTATCGATACTTTTAGCTGACTACACGAGGTTGTGGTGCAAAGTGAGGCTGTGGTGCGTCGTGTTACGTTTTGCTTGAAATTAAACAACAAATTGAAAACATAAATGCATTAAGTAACGCGCAAGAGATAATACAACAAACTGCTTGTTAAATAATGAACAAATTCATTTGATGAAGAATCTAGACATAATTTGATAGTGGCATTGCATAGTTTATTCCTCGCCCTTCTAAATTTCCATCAAACAATGAATTGGAGCCAAACTGAATATAAATGTGAGGAGCAAGGCTGCGGTAAAATATTTTATACGAAATGGACGTTAAAAAGGCATTCAGTACTGCATCAAGGAGCTAATGTTACTTACGCTTGCAACAAATGCAATAAAACCTTTTCTCGACAGGATTCCCTGGACCGACATAAACAGTATGTTAAATATATCGTATTGTATATGATTCTAAATATATTTTTTTCGATAGAATAAACCATACTGATGAGGTAACCTATTATATTTGTCCGCAAGTTGGATGCGGAAAATTATTTACGCACAAGACAACAATGAATCGCCACATGCATTCCCATGGTCGCGCATTCGTATGCGACGATTGTGGACGGACTTTTGCACGCAAAGACAACTTAGTAAGGCATCAAACGTAAGGACATTAATTTTGCCAATTGTGCAATAATTATAAATAATTTAAAACATTCTATAAAAGGGCACACGCAAATAGAGAATCATCCAACTCAAACGACTCCAACTGGATCTCGCTCACACAACAAACAGAAATCGATAACAATGAATCGAGTTTAATAGTTGTATCTGGAAATGCAGGGACTGTAGAAATAATCGTTAGCACAAACAACGACAAAGTGGAAGACCAGTAATCGCTGAACTATCGATAACGCTCGGGCTAATATCACTGCTTTGGTTGCCTAACCGATTGAACATATTCGATTACACTCACTTATTTTATATACATAGTACTAGCAATAAAGTAAATAGTTTTTCATTTTTGTGTTTGACAAATTATAAAACAAATAACATAATGACTATGCGACCAGATGACCACCGCAGAAAATGGGACAAGAACGAATATCAAAAACTGGCACAGGAGCGCCTGCTCAACCAGGCAGCTCCCAAAGAAGAAGGTAAAACCATATGAATACATTATTATGCACTCGATGAATATGCATATAGTGAATATACAATTTCGCAGAGCCCGTACAGCGCGAAAACCTGAAGCGGCGCGACTATAAGGTCGATCTAGACAGTAAATTGGGCAAAAGTGTTGTCATCAACAAGAACACACCTACCTCACAATCCGGCGGCTATTACTGTAATGTGTGCGACTGTGTCGTCAAAGATTCGATCAATTTTCTCGATCACATCAATGGCAAGAAGCATCAGCGTAATCTGGGCATGTCCATGAAAGTAGAGCGCAGCACCGTAGATCAGGTGAAGGAGCGCTTTCAACAGAACAAAAAGAAAATGGAAGAGAAGCAAAAAGACTACGAGCTGGACAAGAAATTGCGCGAGGCCAAAGAAGAGGAGGACCGATACAAAGAGCATCGCAAAGAAAAGAGAAAAGAGCGCAAACGCAAGGCCGAAGAGAACGATGAGTTTGCCAATGGCCTGTCCGATGACATGGCTGCCATCATGGGCTTCTCCGGCTTTGGTGGCTCCAAAAAGAACTCATGAGCGCATACCGACTTCAACTATTTGTTAAACTGATGCTGTTTAATTAGAAAATTAGCCTTAAAACAAAATACAAATTAGCCATAGAAATACATTTTTTCCACCAACGTACACACGCTGTGACTGTCAAACATTTATTTTGAATCTCGCGTCATAATGTGTAGCAAGCGTGTCACATACATATGTATACATATATATATATATTTATCTATCGTATTTTATATATTAGAAAGTTTTTTAAGACTGACGGCACGCCCCAAATTGGAGTACAATTTTAAAAAGCACATACATATGCACTAAAATCTCTAGATCTCTCGCTTATAATCTAAAAAAAACCACGCGAATACCAATCGAATATGAATTTTTATGACTGACCCAGAAATGCATTATTATCCCAGCCTCAAAGCTCCAGCTGCTGCTGTGGCTTAGGTAAATACAAAGCCATGCTCAATGGGTATTTCCCAGGGCATATTGAAGAACTCTCCCGGCAGCTGCGTACAATGCGTCGAGTTGTAATCCCGTAAATGCTTGCGCAGCTGTAAAAGAAATGAGTTATATGTCGTACATAAGTATAATTTAAGCTCTATATGTATACCAAGAATAATGCCATTTGGTTGCGTGTCTCCTCGTTGTAGTCGCCGCCAATGAGCATGGGATAGCCCTTGCCTTCATCCGAAGCATAAGTAATTAGCCGCGACATGCATAGCTTCTCCTCGGCCACAGTATAGCTGTAAGGCTCCAAGGGCTTTGAGAGCAAGCCCTTGGCACGCGACAGTTGCGCCGCATTGAATATATTCGGATACCGATACTTCAGAACAGACAATGTCAAATAATTGCCACGATTCGTATCAATGCGATTATCTCTGCAAAGACTTGAAATGAACCAACTGCATGGATTACGAATTAGGAGCACTTACTCGGCTATGATCTCATCCTCGCTACGTCGTATCAATAGCATGGGTCCATTATATTTCATGGCCAATTCCGCATTATTCAAATTGCAATATTTGCGTATGGCGATACGTACAATGCCTGTCAGGCTGGCGGGCATGCGTGGCTGCGCCAAGTATAATACATCATCGAAGGTAGCATCCAAAATCTGCCAAGGAAAATAAATCAAATTAACAATTTACCAGAATGTTATAAATTCATCCACTTACCACACCCTTGACATCCGGATATATAGATGCTGCAAACAGTGTACTAAATCCGCCAATGCTCCAGCCATACAGAATGATATCCTCCACAGCGAAACCCAAATGATCGATGGCAAAACGCACCACAGCATCGATGGCATTTTTATCCTGATCCGGATGCGGTTTGCCAGTGCTGCCGGCAAAACCTGGATGATTCCAGCCAAGCACAGAGTATTTCAGGGCAATGGGCGTGGCCATAATGCCTACCTCGTAGAAACCAGCATTGCCCTCGGAGCAAATGACCAGGGTTTTGCCATTGCCCATATTATCGCTGCGATTATCGACAAATAGCGTATCGATTTCGTTCGAATCAATGGTCTTTACCTTATAGCGTATACCATTATCGTCCTCCACGAGCTTAGCTCTGCCTGAGATCAGCATGGGTCCTACGGAAAGAATACAAGGAAATAATTTAATTGATAAATTTCACAGATATAGATTGGCTTACTCATGAACTTCTGAATGAGCTTCACGGAGCCTGGATAGATCATGAGCAGTCCAAAGGTATTGATGGCCAAATAGGCCACAACCTCACAGGGTATGGTGGCAAAGTTGAAGCCTTCGCGGCGATTTAGATCGTTGTTGGACTTCTTTTGATCGCTGTAGATCATATTCATATATATGTATATATTGTGGGAATTATATGGAGACCCACTCACCCCGTCAAAGCCTTAATATCGAAATCAACGGGCCAAGCATAGAACTCGATGTCAAAGCGACGCAATGGCTCTGATGATCCGCTCGCTTTGGCCTGATTTAAGGCATTAACCATGTTCGTATAGGCACGCGATTGACGACGACCGATACCGCGCATGAACATCGATAAGATCACAATCAGACCCAGACTTGTTGAGATCTTGGCTAGCATCGGTATCGATTCTGTTGCCAGATAACCCCGTCGATAAAGGAATGTGAAGATCAAAGGTGACGTGTAATAGCTAACCGACCATACCACAGACAGCTGCAATTAAATAATGCACTAATAAATAAACATCTGGTACACTATATATATGCACACATACACACGAACAAAGAGTGTGTATGTGTTACCCCTACCGTTGACAGTATTTGATCACCAAACTTTTCAGTTGCGCCGGGCTCATACATTTTACGCTGCAATAAAAAAAAACACAGTTAATTTATGCACTCATTTTATAATGCGATATTGCATCATTTCACCTGTGCCTCAGGCACACCCTTGTACTCCATGTACAATTTGGGCCCGAATATAAAGTTCCAGAAACTCATTCTGTAATTGTGTAAATGAGTGTTGTCGTTTTTTTTTCGCGTCTGCCTGAAAATGATTGTAGGTTTTTTTTTTGTGAAAGTTAGGGGTCACAGACGAATGTATTTTCTTATTGGAGATGAACAGCGTTGCAATCAGAGCTGTTTGTTCTCTTAGGAGTATAGGGTTGTTTATTACGATAGGTTATTCTATCGATTAATCGATGGTTGACTTGCATAGGCAACACTGACAGCTGACTCTGTTAAGCCTGTGCCAAAGTAACAGTGACGTTGCGGGCTAGTCGGATAACTTTTGCAGCATAGCGAATGGGTTTAGTCAAAAAGTTTTAACTAAATATATAATAAACGACAAGTACATTTTTGCAATTAGATTTTAGCAACAAAAATCATTTCGTAAATATGAATATGATATGCTGTGGTTTCTAATTTCAATTTTACCTGCGTTGTGACTGTTAACAGTCTGCTGTTAAAATTTAGCAGCGGCACTTAATGTACTCGCATCAC
>JBANCZ010001618.1:0-20297 GCA_037040025.1 Sphaerogastrella javana | reverse complement strand
TATCTTTTTTTACACGATTTTTTTTACACGAATTTCTCGGGAACCATTCTATCGTGTAAAAACAGAATTAGGTGTATTATAATAATGTGTCTCACATATGAGATATGGTGAATATTATATAAAATTAAATAAGGTTGCGATTGGAATCCCATCATAAGGTAAACAAAAATAATTAAAATTAAAAAATACAAATTTGTTCTACAAAACCAATACCGTTTATAAACATTGGTGATTTGTCATAACATATTGGCTACATGATCTCAAAATATTTGATCAAAAAGTTCTTCTTCTTCAATACTGTGAAGCTGTATAATATTGGAAGAACTCACCAACAGATATTCAACATAATCAGAAGTCGTTTCGAAGAAGCAATGAGAATTGTTTGTCAGTTCATGGAGTTCTGAGATGGAAAAAACCATATGTGTATATGTTTAGTTGCAGATGATGTGGGCTGGGTTTAAATAAAGTGGGGTTATATCATAGAGCAGGCACACATGCAGCACAAATATACATAGTAGTTCCTCGGACAGCAGCTGTGTTGACCAAATGTGGACGACTTAGGACGTGCTTTTAATTTTTAAAAACTGCTTTTAAAACGTAATAAAACACGTTGGAACTGCAAATAGTGCTGAAACCCGAACAAAAAAATGTATATATATATATATATGGTATATATGGTATATATCTCACACTCATTCATATGCAGCTACATTAGTGTCCTACTACTCATGTGTGAGTGTGTGTGTTTGCATGATATATGTTATATAACGCTTGCAAATCCCAGGCCACTAATGAGTGGAAGAGAAGCTGAAGAAGACCAAAAAAATAAAAAATAAAAAATAGAAAAAAGAAGAGAAAATGAAATATAATAAAAAAAAAAGAAAAAGAAAATAGAAAAGGTAGTGAGTGGTGGACACCAAAAGGCAGCAACAAAAGCAGCGATAAAAAAATTGTCTAAAGCGTGCATTTACATAATGAAAGATGTGGCGATATATGACTGTAGCATTCTCACTCCCCATCTGTTCCCCCAACTCTATGCCCAGAACGTAAGCGGGGTGTGATAAGTTTGTGCAACTGGGAGATGAGACAGTGGAAAGCGCAGCTGGTAGCTCAATGAATTTACATACTGTATAATAGCATGGGGATATACGTAGAATAATGTTATATATTGTACAAATTAAAACTGTATGGGCTCTTTTTTTTTTTAAGTTAAGTTCACATCTTCAATTTCATAATTATTCATTTAGCTTGGAATATATTCAACTATTTTATCATAATACTTTACTTTTTCTAAGGGTTCCCTTTTTCAGTTGCCTCTGTACCGCTCTATTGACTGAACTGTATCGTATGATGATCCGAATGATCTTCATTCCATATATTTCTACTATAATCTAGTTATTTCCCTAATTTGGTATATTTTCCAGGAGTTTATCTTAAATTTACATTTCCTGAGGGTTCCCTTTTCACTTCCCCATGTACTATGTTAACTGAACTGTATCGTATGACGATCAAATTGATATTCATTTAATATATATCTTTTTTAATCTATTTAGTTTCCAAATTTAGTATGTTTTCCAGGAGTTTATCTTGACATAATAATTGTATTAATGAATTTCTAATTACAAACTTAATGTAAATGCTTAATTTAGTTAAATTTAGGCAAAATCAAAGGGATTAACTTAGACTTTGTTTAAGCATTTTAAAAATATGTTTTGTGTTTCATTAGATCTCAAGAAATAATCAAATTCTGTAATTGATATAGGTCTTGAAGTTATGCCAGGGTTGCCTAATGTCTTTCTGTTGCTGCTGCTGTTGCCTCAAAATATAAATCATAAAATTATTTTTCTGTTTGAAGTGCCCTTTTCATAAGTCGTAAGTAAAATTTATGTAAATAAATAAATTAATTAATTAAAATGCAAACGGAACACGACCTGAATTAGAACCCTCTGCCGCCCCAGTCGGATCTGTCCAAGGTGAACCTAACTGCAGCGACAGTTGAACATTGAATAAGCATTACGACCATCATAAGATATTGTCAACTTGCGTTGAAATGAACTAATGGGGTCGTGACACTTGGCCAACCGCAAAACAAAATCAGGGCTAAGATATAAGGTATTGTTCCCTTCCCGTGTCCCATTAATGTTTATAATTCTTAATTAGCAGTGGCCTTCACAAATCGGTTCTACAAGAGGTCCCGACTTATAGAGGTAGACAAAGGGAGAGAGAGAGAGAGAGAAAGATTAAGGGAGTGATAGGGAGAGACATCATCAAAAGAACAGAAAGAAAGAGATTGTGTGAGGAGAGATATAAAGAAAGAAAATAATTAATAAAAGAATTTCAGGCTAGAGAGAGGAGGAGAAAGAGAAAGAGAGAAAAAGATGAATATACTAGTTATTTTGAATAATATGTTATTTGAAATAAGAATATTATTAATCTAAAACTATAATATTCTTCCTTTTTTTCAGTGTAAATTTCGTAAAAAATAAAGTAACCTGGGAAAGCACAGAAAATACTTGGATTGATTTGGGGACTGAGAAAATAGATTATTTACGATGCCAAGTTAAGTAAGGAAAGCAAGGGCGGACAGGAAAACGCGAATAATACTTTGAATAATTCGGTTTGTTGCACTTGACTCGGGATTCTGGATACAGGGTCCTAGTCCTGCCCTTGTTCCTCCCCCGCTTCTGGCTATTATAATAATTTGCACAAAGTTATTATACCATTTTTACACAGATTCAATGGGTGTCGCTTATAAAAAATAAATGCGGAAGACATAAATTTCAGTCATTTTTATATGTTTAAAAAAAAAAGGAACCAAACGCAAAGTAATTCATATGATTACGACTTAGATACATATGTATATATATATATAAGTGTACATATGTACATGTATGGAATCGTGCAGATATGTAATCGTACATACGGTCACAGATATGTGCATATAGCTTTGCATATATAGCAAGCAGTGTGCAATATGATTACATGCATATATTAGCGGAAAAGAGGACTTGGTTCGATTGCGGGCGACATTGAGATACCCTATACGTGTACGCATACGCATGCTCACAAGCAAGCAGTGCTCTAACTGCTTGTATTTAGATTGAGCAGTTCACACAAGCGGTGCAAGTAGTAAACGCAAGCAGTTCCATGCAATGAAGCTGTTGTAGAAAAAGATTAACAAATTTTACACTGAAAATTACATTTGATTTCATTAGAATCATGATTATTATAAAATATTCGAAATAATACTCAGACCCAATCGAATCGCTTTTGTTGTTGCTGGTTAAGTATATATATATACCATAAATACTGGATGGGTTTAGCCACATTTTGCATTCTCACATTATACCCTTTCCTACAGTTCCAATGGGTACCCTGACTATGAGAATATATATAAAAAAAAAAGAAGTGGAGAAAGAATGGAAACGGGACAGCATGGAGACGGTTAAATGAGTATATGGCAGTAGAGAAAAAATTAAAATAAAAATTGCTTAAAGCAGAAATCTTGCGCTGTAATTACATCATTTATGCAGGACGAATATGTCGCTTTGTTGGTCCTGGCTATTCCATCCGACCTAGCCCACCCCATCCCGGACGAACGCCAAGCGACAACGATGCCAGGCCAAGAAGCATGGGAATTCATACATACACACATAGAAGAAGCATGTGTGTATGCATATATATATATATATATATATCCACACCCACCATGTGTCTGCTTTCACTAAGCGAGCGAGTGGCAAATGCCTTTGAAATAAATACGAAATGGTCAGCGGAATAATAATCAGCAGGCAGCCGTATAAGCTGCGATGCCAGCCGTTGTTTAACTGACACGTACCGCCATGAGTTACAGCAAGACAGGGCAGATATCTTCGGCATGTCCTTGCCAAGCTTCCATATGTACATACATAAATATAGCTGGTTCTTTGCATACCACAACAAATTTCAGAGAAAACAAAAGAGAAAAACACAGCCTTGTATAGGGTTATTCGATTTTGATCGTCAATCCTGTAAAATGTACAGAGAATGATTGTAAGACTCTCTTTTACTATAAGTCTGGGTAGTCTATGTAGATCTAGAAACAATTTATATCATTGTAAGTGTATATTAAGTACCCTAAACTTTATGTACGCTAATTGTGATTTCCCACATATTATTGTATATACGAATATTCCAATCTGGTTCTTTAGCAATTCACCTAGAACCCTCATTAGATCTGGTATATCGCCAACATACTCTTCTTTATAGTCGAAACAAATATCTAACCATAGGTCTAATTGATCTGTTTAATATTTGTTCAACAGGGAATCCCATGCAATCGATAAAAATACTGTTCGATTAACATCTGTTCAACGGGGAATCCCATACAATCGATAAAGGTACTGTACGATTGGAATATCTTATTTTACTTTTATTTTTGGAGTTTGCTCAATAGTTTTTCTGATCCTCATCAGCAGCGTCCCAACTAAACCCTCAAATATAATGAATTGTGTGATGATCATGGCAAAGACGAGTTGCTAATTATCTCATTGTCGGCTGCAATCGACTGTAGGGTTTCGGAATAATTTTAATCATTATTAATTTTCATTACGACAACACATTTTGTGCCAAAATTGGAATACTCCTGGCTAGTGTATAAAAACGCGGTTGTGATTACAAAAAAAAAAACCAAATAAATTAAGAAGAAAGTTTGGAAATAAATGTAATGCAAAAAAATTGTCATATATTTCTATTTTCCCTCACACACACACATAAAAAAAGGAGCACTTTGTATTGTAAGGACGCAAGCGTGAAGGACCAAAACACATACATATACACATAAGGACGGAGGAACATGTGCACATAAGTAGATGACAGCACTGCTGATATAAAAAAAAACCCTTTCTCAACATACCCACACATACACATTCAGATAGACACATACAAATGCGTAACAGGGTGTTAGGGCATCGCAGGGTGCACCCGGCGCAAGGACGCCCCTTCATACTAAATGGCCGCTGGTCAGCAGCGGCACACAAATGACAGCTTCCGCTTGTGCATATTAAGCGTGAAGGATAATAATTTTAGCAAAGCGTACGTACATACATTAGGGACAAAGACACGGATATATGCATGTGCATTTGTATTTGGATACTTTGTACGTATGCACATATGTATAAAGTATTTAATTTTTTCTTTTTTTATACCCTTAATAAGTACATTACAATTTTCGCGTACAATCCGAAAAAAAACGGGTTCTAGCAGACAGCGTAGCTAGATCCCTAACTTTAATTTATTTACATACTTGCTATATAAGGTATAAATATGGTATACCCATAAGATATTCTGGATATGAGCCCTTGCTCCTATCTGTACTGAATTCTGCATAACATATGTGTTATTGACTTAGGTATTACCCTTTTTGTATTCAGTGTATCTGTATTCTATATAAATAATAAGAGAATGGATCTTTAGTTTAGTATTTTTAGTACAGTATAGTATTTTTACAGTATATTATTTTCGATAGCTAGTATTATATTAAAATTTGGTATATATTGGGTAAAACGCGGCCTAAATAAGCGGACGACCGGGAAATATGGACCGGAAAAGTTGGCGACGGGGCGGAAACAAAAAATATCCAACGATAAAGACGGAGCCCTTACAGTATATACGGTGCTGTAAATTTTAATCGACAATCGATTCCGGTAATCAGATGAAATCAAAGCGAGAAAATTAAAATATTCACTTACCATCAAATCATATTCCTGCCTTACATTTACATATAGGGCTTAGTTAATATAATGTATAGAATACATCCACCCAAGGTGCACGTCTTTAGAAATTTTCGATTATTTTCACTACTTCGCGTCCGAACCTTTATATTGAACTAAAGCTCAGAGGCAAATCCAACCGTAATGTTAGTTCGAATTTCAAATTCGTTTGAAAAATGTTATATTTCTCTTATTAATAGAGTAATGATTCATTAAACAAATCATGTCGTCTTTTTGGGTTGCCGTCTCAGTCTAAATCTAAATCAGACCTAATGACTATTTCCAACTGTTGCGCGTAAGCCTTGCAGGCACCGAATATTTCTAGCAACTGGAAGACTGTACAAGGAAAAAACAGACACGGTCGCTGTCTTTTATTGTGCACATACACTCACCGAAAAAGAATTGAGAAATCTATAAGAAAAATATGAATCCATGACAATTGATATTCTTGTTTGAGTCTGAATGTTTTAATCTAAAGAAAGGACTTAGCGAATGTTTTAAGTGGAAGGATAACCAAAAATTGAGAATGAGTGAGAATTGAAGAGAGCTAAAAGAGGGGATCGTACAGTCCAGAGAGGGTTCTGATTAAGTGTATGTGAAAAACCAGTTATAGAATTTTTAGAATAGTATATTAAAAGTGTTTAAAGTATATGGTGTTTTTCCACAGTGTATCTGGATGTATGAGTGTACACACAATGCAGCCATGTGAATGATTTGTTTGTGCTTTTGTCAGTTCGTCAAAACTGCGTTGTAGCTTCCGCTATGCGAATCAAATGTCAGTTTAGTCAGTTGGCCAGTCAGTCGGGCAGTCAGGTGGTAGTCAGTGATTTAGTTAGTCAGTCAGTCGGGCAGTCACTGATTCGGTTAGTCAGTGTGCCAGGTAGTGTGCTAATTAGTGCCTAGCTGGGACCCAAGTCAAGGTGATTCGAGTTGTTGAATTGTTGAGTCAGTCAGTCAGTCCGTCAGCCAGTTAGTCAGTCAGTTAGTTAGTTAGTCAGTTAGTCAGTCCGGCAGTTTGTTTGATTTCACCGTTGTAGTCCAATTACGATTTTAAGCACTTACCAACCGCACATATTTTTGCCGTTGGCAATATGATAGTACGTAGCATGTACCATGCAAATAGCAATAACTTGAATCCTCCTACGTCCTACGTCGCAGATTTTGGCCAGGTCTGTCAGTGCAGCAGGCAAAGCGGAGCGACATCATCATCATCATCATTGTGGCTCAAACTACTGCAAAAGGGCTTGTGTCGAAATTTGCCTCAATGCCTCTCGGTGTCTGCGCGGTTTTTTGGGTCAGCTTGTTGGTCGTCGTTGCAAGTACCGGTGGGTCCAGAGGTCTAATTACATTTTAGCAAAGTTAATTGAAATGGAAATTAGTTGAAATTGTAAAACGAATTGAATTGTTTGCGATTATCAAGCACATTCTCCAATTGGATAACCAACAGCAGTTCTTATGCCTCTTTCAGCTCTATGATTTTACAGACGTTCATTATTTTATATCAAGTCTTGGGACTGGGCATGTAATCTCAAATATAATTTGCATCTATTAGTCCAAGGAAATTTTTTATATGCTTAGTAACAGAATTGACCAGAGCAAAGCATTTGACTTCATGTCTTTCCGTCAAAATTGGCTTGTATAAGAAATTTTTGAATTAATCCTATCATTGATGATACTCTGCTTAGATTATTTTGTAAACCAATCCAAAAATATAAAATCAATAATTGAATCAGTCTATATAGGGTAATGGAATAGAAAATTAAAATCTTTCATCAATTTTTTGGGATTGCAATGAGCTTCAATAAATCAATGAGAGATGTGGTTTCTTCTCTTTTATAAATTAATATGTTTATGTTTTCCCAACACTTTATTCAGGATTTATTATATCCTGTAGAAAAAGTTATGTATGTTAAAAATGTGAGAGCAAATCGACGCGATTCTGGCGAAATTTTATTGTCACAGAAAGTTTTCATATGTATAGCAAACGCGTCTAGTCTAGTATATGTAGTATTTGGATTAAAATACCGCCTCTGCAACCGTTTCTATCTCTGGCGCTGGAAAAGTAAGACCTACTGACTTTGGGACTGAGCCAGGGTCACGGCATCAAAAGCCATTTGTGCTTAATTGCGTGTAGGGTAACTAATGAGTGTAGTCATATACCGAGCAGGAACAGAAGCAGGAGCAGGAGCAGGAGCACAAAGACGACACGACGTTGTTTATAATTTTCGAGAAAAAAATACATATCTATATACATATATATATATATATATATATATATATAGAAATAAATTTATACACGGTACGCACGTTTATGTATAGAAATTCAGTTGTAGAGGTATAGGACAGCAGTGTCTGAAATTTATTTATAACTCGACGACAGCAGGGCAGGGTAATAATTTTTTTAAAAATGTTACATTAATTTCAAGAGTTGGCTGCTCCCTTACCAAACTTTGAACATTTGAAATATATGTATAAACATGTAAATGTATATATATTTATATATATATCCGTACTAAGGATTTAACGGTTGACATTAGCGTCGCCGACGCGTCGGTTACAGACCCTGTTTCGGTCATTAAACAAAAATTATTCTCGTCCGCAAAATGTAAGGAATATAATAATTATGTGTTAATATCAATCGTCTTACTGTATAAAATTAACGTACATTCGATTCTAGTAGACTCATTTGTTTTGGTTCTGTGTGCTCACGAAGGAACCCTACTTTATTTATGTATATTTTTAAATGAAGCGAAGTTCTTACGGATTCTTCATTCAGAAATCGAAAAACCAATTGCAAAAAGACGAATACTTTTTGGTTTAGTTAGAGAGATGTCCTGTGTAACTACTAGGTCGAAAACTTTCAAGATCACTCCCATATATATGTATTTATGGAATTGGAGGTTAATACTTACTATCCCACTGCCTTGGGTATATGTAATTAGCAGTCTTGGAGACAAACAAGGAGGAGAAATACCTTCAGTTGTCTCTGAGAGCAGGTAATGCTGGGAGAAATGGATTTACGGAAAGCGATTACCTGATTCGCTCATTTTTAGTGAGTCGTACTTGGGAGCAGACACGGATTTGGTATGCACAGAGTAGCAGCTGCTATTCAGATGGCAACTGTCGTGGCGGCCTTCCATTTCTGCGAATGTATTTTTTATTTACACAATTTTAAGCTAATATCACGTTTGAGCCACACCCAGAGCCGGACAGAGAGAAACACCGAGGAAAAACCGCGCGTCGCTCTCTGCATGTGCCCCAAAAAAGGATTAATGAAATAAAATTATCTCTTTTTTTGTTCGGCGTATAATGCGAAGGCATGGCGGCATGCACTGGCAAACTTGGGCGAAGGAGGCGGCAATGAGATTAACTGGAATGTGGAACCCAAAGAGATCGTTGGGGTGCTGGACCTTCTTCAATGGATGGGGGCTTGTAATGCGACAGCCTTCTGTTTTCTGTGTATAGCAAGTACTTTTTTCTTGTATTCTTCGTTATTACATACCTGCTCTTGTGCTCCCTTTCACCCAACCACCCTAACCCTCTTTCTACCAACCGCTTCTTTCCCAGTTGCCTGGGCATCGTGTGTCGCTAGATTTTTTTCCACGTATATTTGGTTAAGTTAAAAAATGGGACAACATGGTGGGTATGGGCGACAATCGGAGTCCTTATCAAACAACAACATGTACAAATTTTTGTATACCGTGTCTGACCACGCCCACCGCCCTACTACCACTCTTGGTTTTGCGCACTTAGTGCGTGTCTTTGCAGACAATCTTTGTACTTTTTTGTACTCTAGTATATTTGTTTTAAAATGTAAAACGTATTGAAGCAGGCAGACTACATAAAGTCTGGATTATAAAAAAAAAACACAGTGTATATATGTGCAGAACAGTCGGACACAATCGACAGTGTAATGCTCTACAAATTACTTCGCAGTATATGCAAAAATTCATTTTGATTCATTTAGATTCAAAACTGTGTTTATTATATGCTTTAAAATCTTGATATATGATAAACTTTCGAATATGTTTTTCAAATTTAAAGACTAAGATTGACTTGATAACGAAAATATACAGAGAAATCCGGATTGGTGAAATAACATAAGAATAATATTAATGTTATAAAATTCCTAGAGTGTCATATAAGCGTCGCATTCAACTTGTACATTTCTTTCATTTTTTAACACTAATTTTAATATTTTAACATTTTTAAATACACTCAAATTAAATAGTACGCAATGGGTACCTCCCCAAAAAGGGGTCTGGGTTTGGTATGCTTAGAGCCATGTGGAAGAGTAGCGGTGTGTGTGTTCAAAGGGTTGCACAAATAACATAAAAAAGAATAAGAAAAAGAAAGAAAAAATTAAATTTCACATAAATAAACAAGAGCTGCAACGCCAGCATACTCGAACTTAAGATACCCAGCAAAAAATATGATCATTTAAAGATCGACACTGGTCTATAATATTGTTCTTTGGGATTTATATTTAAATAGTATAAAATATATATTTTCTTAAAACATATTCCGTATTTGTATACTTTTTGTCCACTTCACTAGATTACAGGGTATAAATGGTCTATTGCTTACAAAATTATTTTTGTTGCTTTTTATGCGGGTGGCCAAGGCTGAGGCTGAGGCCCATGTTTAAAGGGCAAGGCGGACGTTAATTGTCTTCCTATTCCAAAGATTAAAAGAACTCGACACGGACCACGACAAAATCGAGAGGCAGCTGCACGCATTAACTTAATTTGCCTATAAAAGGTGTAGTAAGCATTCAAATGCAGCTTGTTTATTTTTAAAAATATAGCGAACAGTCGGACGTGCTCGACAGTTGTAGACTAGTCGGACAGAATTGATTGTATACCAAAGGTCCAATTGATCTATTTCATGGTATAAGTATAATACGAATCTTTTCGATTGATTTATTATTCAAAAACTGGGGATTTGAATAAGTAGAAGTTTAAATATGATAAATGATGAATGTTATTGCGTGGTATATTGGGTTAATTATAGTTTATAAGGTCTGCATAGCTTTGCTAAATTCACAAAAAATATAAACAAACCTATAGATTATTTTGACCTCTTTGAGTAAAGAAACCTTCTACTAGGAAATCGCATGTTTCTGTCAATTAATTAAATTTAAATTATTGTAAGATATTTTTGTGGGTTATCATAGGTCTCTTCGTTCTCAGTAAGTATCACCCCAATAATTATAACGATATTAACAAATAGACTGAATCGTTTTTTAATATCTTCCCAAATTTCTTTCGAAAATAATTAGATAAATTAGTTGAATTAAAGTCAGGTTGCATATTCGGTGAATTGGAATTAGAGTGACGCATACGAACAGGAAGATCTTGTTTGTCAAATTTCTATCGAGCGAACGGTTGTCGTTGAGGCCCCAAGTGTCTCTCTGTCACTGAGAAGTTTATCAAACAATGGTCAAGTAGATTTAAAAAGCCGCGAATTATTTCGGTCGACAAATGACTACCGACTAGCTGACTGAATGACTGACTGACTGACTGACTGAATGACTGACGAAATGACTGACTGACTGTGGGAACACCTGACTGACTAAATGGAATACATAAATGTCATTTATTCATTCATTCATTTATGCAAAACTTGTAATAATGACTATTATGGCATGGGGTAAGGATTGTAAGGTAAGAGTTCGGGTGTTATATGTACAGAAATCGTAAAATCCGTGCAAGCGTTGAAAAATTTCTGTTGACTCTGAAAGATTTTCATGGTGGGGCCCAACGATGCTGTTGCTGTCAAAAATTTTGTGTGTACGCGCGGAAAATTTTTCTGCCAAGCTCTACGGTGAGGCTCCTTACCAATGCTGTGGTGTACACTGTGAGAAACTGGTTAAAAGTAACGAATTACCTGAATTCTTAATATCACAAGTTATTCAATTAAAATGAATATAGAAAGAAGAAAAAATATTACTTTATATTCGGTTAGAACTAACGATTGTTCGATTTGTGGTTGTAAAAAGTGTAATTTTTTTTAAATCTTGGATTGAAAGATCAAAATCAAGTAATTTTTTTTTATTTTATACTAATTTTAATTATAGTTATATATATATAATATTAATTATACGTTTTTTGTTGAGTGTAGTAATAAAATTCTTAATGTGCCATTAAAACCTTCCACTTGCAATGTCATCAACGCGTCATGACTTTTGTGAGCCGCCGCCGAGCAAAGACAACAGCAACAGCAATAAGAACAACAACAACAACAACAACAACAATTTTACAAGTAATAACAACAACAACAACATTTGTGGATTATTGTGAACTTCTAGGTGGCTGAGGAACTGCTAGATGTCTTGGAATTCCGCCCAACCAAAGAAATCTAACAAAAATTTTGCTATGAAATGGCACGTAAATAAATTGCAAAGATTTGTCGTCTATTGAGGATGTGGACCTGACAACAGCAACAGCAACTACAACAACAACAACAACAACATCATCAAGAAAAACAAAAACAATAAGTACAGGGTGTAAGGTGTTAATCTCACCTGCTCTATACTCCCGAGTTGTCAGCTTTCAGTTTTCAGTTTCAAGTTTCAAATTTCAAGTTTTCAGTTTTCCAGTTGGAGTTCTGTGACTCCGACTGTGTGGTTTGACTTGACGTCCAAGGTGCTTAGCCTTTTATTGTCTGGGCAGGAGCACAACAAATGAGTTAGCATTTTTGGCTTTTGAGCTGCTTGAGAGGTTTTTGGCAATCGTTATATCTACTGATGACATACCCAGCACCTTACCACCACCTCATCATTTTGGGCCTGTTATCATTATGATTATTGTCATTTGGCCGAGGTGATTCAATGCATTTAGATTGCATAATTAAGTAATAGCCGTATATTATGCAAATTTTCATAATCTTTACGCATTTCAGTTCCGAGCACCAAAATATCTTTACGCCCATGTCAGTCATATCATTTAATGCGGATTGATGCACGGACTATAAATGACCTATAAACCTATAACATATAAATCATATCCCTATAAACTATATATTCTTTTAAGAGTATTTAATCGATATACATATTATTACCTTAAAGAATATATTCGCGTTAAGCTTCAGATGGAGATGAACTATGATACCCGCATAGAAGATATGTTATGTCAAAACATCGATGAAAAAGTATCGATTACCGCAATCATTAAGCCTTCATTATATCATGAGTTGCGATAGTTAATAAATACTGAATCCTATTGAATAATCATCATATTCATCAGGCTATGAAAAAATTTCCCATTTTTTTGTTGATAATAAATACCTTTCAAATAGGAAGTTTTTAAAACTAAAACTGTATTATAAAGTTGATTTTCAAATTGTGTTTTTTTTTTCGTGTTCAAATGTACAAATTTTAGAGATCGTTTTACATGAGAAATATTATTGAGTATATTACAATATTATATTATTATATTACATTTTTAATCAAGGAATGAAACTGAGTAGGATATAACAATATCGGAATTGGTTTCGACCTTCGATAGATTGAAATATCAGTTATTGTTTCAGTTTTTAAAAATGGAACGGTCTTAACGGTTGGGGTTACGGCTACGGTTTCAGTTGTGGTTTCATTCCTTAATAATAATATTAAAATTATTCGTTTTTTATAACTTTTGTGCATTGTATTTTTTACAAGTATGATATGGTAAAGCATACATAAATTATGTACATATGCATATAAATGTTCCACATTTGTATTTTAAGTTTGCTTCGGGTACAAAAATACATATGCATACAATTAAAAATTTGTGGTTGGACTTTCTTTGCTGCAAACGTGTAAATGTCTTGAAACAATTACACATCCGCTTAAAACAAGAACCACTTGGACCTGAATTCAGAGCCAGCTTAAGCGTAGAACCACTTGAACTCTTTTTGATTTTACATGTACATATACATATATGCATATATGGTATATATGTATACATATATATTATGAATGTATGTATGTGTATTCGGGAGGGGAAAACAAGGATTTTTTGAGATTGTATACTGCACAATTGCACAATTATGTTAAACATCGACAAGTGGCTCAAAGAGACTGAGAGAGAGAGAGAGAGGCTGGGAGGGAATGAACAGAATCCAGGTCCAAGTCCAGGTCCAGGGGCTGCTTTTGTTGTACCGACACAGCGATCCACTGCATGTGGTATTAATGACTACAGGTATTAAATACTCAAAGCGAATGCGACAGCTTTGAATGGTGGAAAACATGGAACAATGGCAGGTGGAATTGCAACAATCGAAACGATTTCATAGGGCGGCACAAATGTTATGCAGGTTGAGTGCTTCATAATTTTGATTGCATTTGTTTGAATTCAAAAATACTTTCCTATAAATACTATGTGAACAATATGTATCTCTACCTTCCCGTAGGAATATTTTACAAAAATACTAAATCGAAACCGAAAATTCTGTTTCTACTATTAGGCACCGATTCAATGATCTAGTATACTTTTGAATGGTTAGAAAATGTAGAATTTTAATCCAAGTAGGCGCAACAAAAGTTGATGTGGCAAACAGTATTTGGCATAATAGAATCATTTAACTCTATGCCTTAGACAAATTCGAAAGCAAATCATTAAATTTTTTCATTACATTTATATTTATTTCCAAATTTTTTATTGAGCAAAGCAAAAATATTTATTATATTTATTACCTTTTCTACAACGAAATTTGTTTTTTTCGGGTAAGTTCATCAATACCATCTAGACCATCTACTTCCTAACATAATATTGAAAATAAAACAAATTCTTAGAATGGCACGCTATCTGCAAAACACCTTAAGTCGCTTCACTGGCTGCATGTGGCAACAATCAGCGGTGAGACAACTGGTTGCAGCACCGCAATTCCATATGCCACAAACGCCAGATATGTCCATGACCTGGCGTAACATGTCTTCTCGCTGGGATGGCAAAAAAGGAGGTGCTAAGGGTTATGCATATCATTTACTGAGAAAAACGCGATCGCAAACACAAACACCAACACCAACACCAACACGAACACCAACACCAACACAAAAACAGTCACAGTCACATATACAAAAACAGTCACAAACACAAAAACAGTCACAAATACAAATACAAAAACAATCACAAACACAAATGCAATCGCGTATGCAAATACAATCACGAACACGCCAACAACCACAATCATACATACAACTACTAAGAACACGAACAACACCACAACCAACACCACAACCAACACCACAACCGAAACCACAATCGAAACCACAATCAAAACCACAACCAAAACCACAACCCAAACCACACATTCAATGGCAAGAACAACAACAGTTACAACAACAACCGCGACGACTTATGGGACGGCGGAATAGTATGCTACGTGTTGGAGTATCGACCGATACCGATTCTCCACAGACCCGTTTTAAGCCGGACTTTGGCCTTTCGCTGCCACGCTCGTTGAACGCACAATTCTCACGTTGTCCCGATGAACGGTGCTTGGCAGCCCGGGCGGCTCAGTATAGTGTTTGGGCCCGGAATATACAGCAGTCAGCTAGAAGGCAAACGCTAGCTTTTGTTAATCAAAGGGCCGCCGAAGAATTGGCCAGACAAAAGAAGTCCAGTAAAACGAATATTAATCTACCAAAGAGGATCCCTTTCCTTGACGTTGATTAAATTTCATCTGCATTTGCTATATACTCAATATATATGTGGACCAATTATCAGTTTATTATGCGTCAAGACATCTAACTAATTTAGTGAGTATTGCTCTTTTTTTTTTATTGATCACATTCTGTTTTTACCATCCAAATTCTACTTTTAGTTAACTAATGCCAACAAAGGGGCTACATCTAACAATAAACGCCGAAGCCGATCTCCAACCGCACTAATTTAACCCATACAACCGTCTCAAGTCTTTATAAATGTTCTTCTTGAAAACACAATTCAGTCATTATGCGATAAGCCTAACTATTATTATCATCTGAATAAAATTCAAGGTTTTATTTTTCGATATACCGGTACAAATCAAAATCAATTGGTTTTATTTTTTAAGTTTGATCGTAGTATTAGGTAATATACACACATATAATTTCTAGATACTGCTGTGGCATAATAGATTATTTTTGGGAAACTACAGCCCGATGCTGGTTTTGCTGCTGAAGCTGTTAGTGGTAAGAGCGTAGCGACGGAGCCTGGCACTGGGTATAAGAATAATGGCAACACCTTCGCTATGGATATTAATTTTTACTATTTTTAGGGTTTCAATTTGCCGATGAAGCCACGTGAACGACCACCACAACGATGATGATGACGATGGCGACGGCGAGTCCATTTAGCGCCGCATGGAAAATCAAACGTAAAAGGTCAAAGACAAAGCCAGTCCCATCCGATGAGACGATGATGATGACGCAGCTGGAGCACGAATACCAGGAGCCAGCAGCCAGGAGGCAGAAGCCAGGAGGCAGGACCTGCAGCTGTAGCTGTAGCTGTAGCTGTTGTAAGACCTATATAGCGTGTTGGGGTCGCGGTACTGGGTGGGTGTTGTGAAAGATGGAGGTGTTTTTAGTAAGCGCGAAAGCGCGGGCCAGTCAGTCACCCTTTTATTGAGACGCCCAGCATGGGGGCAAGTGTTGATTTAGGGTTGCAAACTGAAATTATGATAATGTCTGTGAAAACAACAGCAGATAAGAGCAGGCAGCAAGGGGGGGTACAGCGTGCAGAAGTAGCGTAAACTGTGGGTAGCTGTTACTTGATAATGAAACCTAAGCGAAAGAAAATATATTAAATGTTATTGAGAGGAACTAATTTTCATTAAAAGGATTAAAAAGCATTTGGCAACGATACTTGGGGTAGTGCACAGTCGCTATCTCCCTGACGGTGTCGCTCTCTCTCTCTTTCTTTCTTTCTCCCGTTGTCTCTTTCTGAATGTGGCATGATGATGCTGGTTATGAATTAACATAAAAATCATAAAAGTATGACATTATGAGGAGTCTTCATAATTTTCATCATTCAGCATTCACTCGGCATTATCATCAGAACACTATAGAACCACAGATAGAACGCTCTAGATGCTCATTATGAGCACAATGTTCACAGTTCACAGCTTCAAAAACGACCCACAACACCTGGCCAAACAGTAGTTGAGCTGATGTGGCAAGACTAAGGCGAGCACCCAAGCAGTTGGTATGACTGTCCGACTGACTGAATGACAGACTGACTGACGGCTATATGTCGGTTCTAATACTATACCATACTATACATACCATACCATACTGTACCATACCATACCATAGAACTCAGTCGGTCGTCGCACACGCGACAATCAACACGAGCGACGCGCTGATATCGCGAACATCAGCGTCAGGTTTGCCTTTTGGTTTTGGGTTGGAGGATTAATAATGGTGTATGATTGCGCTTAAGGTGGGCCAGCGCATGCTAAGCATCATTTTCTGGCTATGGCTCAAACCCAAACAATCCACAGCCCACAGCCCAAAAAACCTAAAAACCCACAACCACCCAAATCCCAACATCAGCGCTTATATATCCCCACCCAATCCTCCTTCCTCCAAATACAGTCCAAAACCAGTAACATTGTTTGCTCTTTTGTGGGCGTTGCAGTGGCAATGGCAGCGACAGCGGCTGCTACTGATGTCGATGGCAATGCCAATGCTTATTATGGGCTGATCCACCACATGCCACCCTTCCATTCTGTAGTATGCTACCTCCATCCTCGTATAACATATACACCATCTAGCCACTTAGTAACTCACCCGCAGTTTATTATTTTCAAAATATTTAAATTTTTTGGTAATAAGCGAAAAACGGTTTTAATATAAGAGAATGGCGAACGGAGAACGGTGAATGGTGATGGTATGGCAAGGACGAGAGAACGATGTGACGCCTGACGGTATCGTTGTCATCCTTAATACATTCAACTGTTTATTCAAGTTGAAGACCTACAGGATATTCAGGCATAGTATGTGGATAACAAAGAAAATGCCCCATATCACTAATATCTTAGATGTTTCCAATGCACTTGGATCAGAGGGAAGGAAAAAGAGTTAACAGGTGATGGAAGTTAGTTAAAGAAAATGGAAAACTATGTAATATGGATAAAAAAGGAATGAGTGAAAAGGTAAACCGAATTAATTAATTAGAATTAGGATATAAAAAGCATTAAAAATAGTTTCAAAATATGGTAGATAACCGAGTCGGTATAGAGAAATTACAATGACAGAGCGAGAGGAAAGGATTTGTGAAAGAAGAACGAATGATTTAAGGGATAAACCGAGAGCTTTGACAGCTTTTAGAGTTATACTAGTGAAGAGGTCAGGAGAAAATGGTAGCTCATTATAGAGATAGAAGCGAGAACAAAGTTTAGTTCTCTTTTTATGTTTATTTCTTTATTAAACCAAAATGCCATTAAATTTAAAGAACTACTTCATTAACAATTGGCAAGGGCAAAAATATTATGGATTTTCATTGTGCATTAAGTCTGTCCATAGCGCGGCTTTATTAGCATTATTGTCAGGGCTCAGGACGAGTATTTGAATTATGCAATATACCCATAGAAGAATCAAAAGACAGCGAAAGGAAATGAGAGATAGGGTTTAAGAATAAGTTTCAATGGGGGAGAAACAGAGCGGTTGGAATGCAATGGTTTGTTACTAACTAACCTACCAACCATCCGACCAAGCAAGCAACCAACCAACCAACCAACCAGTCAGTCGACCAACCCGTTGGTTCGTTGTCGTCGAATGCAAAAATCGCGAGGCGAGCTTCCATTTCCTTTCACTGTGAAAATTTTCAAAAACTCTATTATTATTATTATTAGAGGCAGAACGGGGCAACGGGAAAAGTTGCAAATGGCAAATGAATGCGTAGGCTAAGCTCAAAAACGGCGCAAAGGCAACCATGACGACTGCCACAGAGAATAAGAATGAGCCTCAGGATGAGCTTGAGCTACTGGAGAGATGAGATGAGACTAGAGAGAGTGTGAGTGAGAATGAGCATCATGATGGCGATGAGGATGAGTATGAGGATGAGGATGAGGATGAGGATGAACATGATGATGGGGACAAAGATGGTGCTGATGCCGTTGTACGTTGTACGAGCTTGTCTTTTTAGCCCAAAACCAGACTACAATAACCTGAAAAATGCACACAGTTTACATTATAATGCGAAATTTTCGATTGCTCATTTGTGGCATTTACTTTTTACTATAAAACTTTTATAGCCCAACCAGTGAAGACGCTGCGTCCACCAACAAAACGACAACAGCTACAAAATTCTCCACAATGTCATCAACGTGCTCGACAATCTTCCGATGCTGTGTTCCCCGTGTTCTTCGTATTCTCCGTATTCTCCGTGTTTACCGTGTTGGTCGTGATGGTCTTGTTCGTCGTGTTTCCCGTGGACAGGGACATCCATTCTTTGGTATTTCATAAAGTATTCAACCGTCTGGACTTCACTTCTTCTTGGTATTTTGATTAATACCTTTGCATTACTTTTAGCTAATTTTGCAATAGAATGGCGCTCGTTTAGCAGGAACAAGAGTTCTTAACTATTGTCTTTGGCTAGAGCTCTTCACGCACCCAATATCCGAAGACCGCACTTTAGTTTGTATAGCTGTATAAATTTTTTTTTTTTTGGTATGTTAATAGCTTTTTATGACATTTTTTCATTGCAAAAAACAAACTTAGACATTTCTGTCAACATCGGATGTATTTTCAAGGTAATTCCAGTTGATTAGGAGTTATTTTAAAAATCTTTTCATAAAAAAGGAAGCAAGTGTGGCCCTGAGTAAGAGAGGTAGACCTTATCAACTTGATTGGGCTTGATTTTTTTTTTGAATTTTCTTTAAAAATCCTCCATATTTTGTTTATAGAAGATTTCCATTATTTTTCAGATTTTGTCTGATATTGAATCCAAAAATGTGAAGTGGAAGGATGAGCGTAAAGTGAGAATATATGGAAATTGGAAACACTGAAACAAGGCTATAGAGATCACTGTAAGTAAAGGTGTTTTCGGCTATGGACTATAAACATTTAGGTATCATATAGGGTATTTTAGTGTTAGTATTATTATAGTTATTAGTGTTATTATTATTCTTAGTTATAGTTGTAGTAGTAGTAGTGGTAATGGTAGGGGTAATATTATATCTAAATAAGCTTATAAATTAGCATTTCGGACGAACGCGGTCCGTTGCGACTTGGAATGCGTTATTAATGGCAAATTAAAAGCAATAAAAAACAGATGTGCTTAACGTAGCACATTTTACGCGCCCCCCACAACCCACTAGCACTGGCTCCCTCTCCAAGCAATCCAAGTGTAGTAGGTAGAAAGTAGTGGAGTTTTCGGCCGGAGCCCTCGATATGGCATGGGGTACATGGGTATGGGTATAGGTAGACCCAGATAGACTGACTCCAGGGTTGGGTTACAGCTCATCAAGTGCTCTGCGCGCACCTTAGTCAAGAAGAAGTTGCCGGCGTTGTCGTTATGAAAATTACTTTGCTCTATGCCCATACACATATAGATATACATATATATCTATATATATATA
>JBANCZ010001617.1:0-20298 GCA_037040025.1 Sphaerogastrella javana | reverse complement strand
CATTTATAGAGTGCCAGATAAATGTATATAGATGTATATATATATATATAGAATTATTCTAACATTTAAGTTAGAGTGTGTAGTTTGTTTTTATGTTGTTCTTTCTAGTACTTTACATATTTGCATTTCCTTCAAATTCTTGTTTTTTATATATATTTAATTATTGTCTGTCACAGCGTCGCGTTTGACACAACAACGTGTGCTAGCATTTAAATATATGTATAAGTATGTAAATAAATCATAATATATATATATTTTTTTGTTTGTTTTAGCTTAAATAACTAATTGCAATCGATGTTCATTCGCAATTGACGCATGTCTTCCAAAATGCTTGTTGTTGTTTGCTGAAATTGTCTTCTAAATTCATTACAATGCGAAAAAATGTCTTCCAAACACTTTTTAGCATATATATTTATGTAAATATATATATAAGGTATTATATGTATTATGTAGCTATATGCACATACAGATATTTGCAAGTAAATACACTTATTTAATTTATGTCGTCTTCATCGAAAAAAACGCTGGGAGTGCTGCGTGTTTCTCTTTGAATGAGCCTCTGATTTGCAATCGCAACACATTTCGTATAGACCAATTTAGCTATATATGTATATATATGTATATTCATATGTATGCATATATATATTTCTTGTTTTTTTTTCTTCGATTTTTGTTTGATTTATATGTATGTGTATATATAGAGTTGAATAACCAACACTAAACTCTTGGTTAACATTGATAATTGTGACACACATAATTGATGCTGATTTCGTGTAATTATTTTCGCTTTATATTATTATTATATGTTGCATTAGCTAAACTCATAGATAGATTTGAAACAAAAACAATTATTTTTTTTTATCAATTTTTTTTTTCCTTCTGCCTTTTGGTAAATTGATATGCTGATTCCATTAATGAAACGAAAATGATATTTGTTTTGATTTTTATAATAATTGTTTTTCTTTTTGGTTTTCTTTACGACGATATGTTGTGTATTTTTGATATTAATTGGTTGTGTTTTCTACTTTTTTTCTCCTTCTGCCGCTACAACTAATCCTTAGGTTCGTGCTGGCTATAGACGCCCCAATTGCTGATCCTTCGGTCAGATCATGGGGCTGCTCTACTACCGCACTGGAAGCCCTTTAGTGATTTTGCTGTTTTGCTGAGAACATTGTGATGTTTTCGTGTTCGTTTTTGTTTTTTCATTAATGTTTTGTGTTATGTTTATATTTTTTTTTTTATAGATTTTCTTATTTACTTTACTATAGTTCATAGTAATTTTTTTAGTTAATTGAAATTAATTACAAATTAATTGATTCGCATAGGGAATTGTATTTTGTTTTGTTTTCTTTTCTTTTCTTTTGGCGATTTTCTGCACCGCACATATTAGTTTAGATATTTATATAGATTTGCTGCTTCTCACACATTTCTTTTTTCATCAAAATTTAACTAAAGTTTCGCAATTAACAACAGTGAATATAAAGATACAACACTAGCATTAACACAAATCGAATTTATCGCAGAATGCGACACCAAATCAAATATATTTTTTTTTAGATTTTTTTTTTCATACTCTTCTTTTTCTTCTGTTTAGTGTACAAACAAAAAGACAACGAAATATTATATAGTATGTATATAATTTGTTTGTGATTTATACACCTTCAACTAAGCAGGGTGCTTAGTTGAAAAACGGCGATAAATCACAGTTGCACAAAGACCCGCCATCGCCAGTCTTGCAGAGCGCCTTGCACATTTCGTCCCAGTCCGGCTGATCCGTGTCACTGGCACTTGCCTCAATCTCGGCCATTGTGCGCTGTGCCAATTGCCGGAATTGACTACCTTCACCGGGACCATGTGCAGCCACATTCTGCTCCGTACTGGTCGCGTTTAAACCACTCAACTGACCCAACTGACATGAACTGCAGCCGGGCAACGTGCGTCGGCGTTGCTTGCAGAAACTCGAACAGATTCGAGTGCCTTCGGTCTCGACGGTAGCAGCACCACTGCACTTAGGGCCTGCCAAAGGATAAATATAAAATATATTTAAAAATTATTTAAAATTTTATGTAATATAACCAAACGTAACTTATATAAATATGGTCTTTATATAGGTCAAAATGTAAATTAAATTTGAGATTTTTTCCAATCGAAACTTTTAAAAAATTGCACATTTTTTGATGATTTACTTCTCTCGCATTATTGCAAATAAATGTTCTTATTTCTATAGTTTCATATACATAAATATCCATTTTTGTATTACCACTTACCCGTTTGCAATCCACATGCAGTCAAATTAAAATTCGAGTTCAGAATCTGCACCCTCTGCTCGCCGGACTTGGCGCAGTAATTCGCACATGGCGCTGCGCTGAGGCCAGCCCTAAAAAACATAAATAATAAATGATTATAAACATTTGGAAAACGTGCCAACACTTGAGATATAATGCGATTAACATTTAAACATTTTATCAATTATTTCACATATTTTGTAAGACATTCTAAGGTCGTTCGATTCCACGAAATCCGAACTGGGGTAACACTCGAAATGCCAGCGCATATCATTTCAAATTTCACATTTCACTCCTTCCTTTTGTTGGGCTGAGTTCACAAATTTGTCATTTATGGTGACAGTCCAGCGCGGATGCTTATCAAATTTTGAAATTAACACACATACACACACACACACATACACAGAGACAGAGCACTTGATGATAAGAACTGGGCATTGCCTGGTTACTGCTGCTTTTGGCTGTAGGCCAAAGGTTTGTGTTTTTTTTTTTTGGACTTACCCGCAGAGCTGTTGACACACCAAACTCCAATCCTGAACTACGCTGACGGACGTCAGAGCTGGCGATAGCGACGATGTTTTGCGTGCGTCTTCAAGGCTTTGCTGTGCTGCTTGCAGCGCTTTCGCAGCATCCCCCAAAGCCTGCAGCAGCCGTGGATGTTGTGACGTCACAGCGGCCCGAGTCTGCGCAAAACCCAACACGGCAACAACCAATAGCAGTCGAAACATGCTGTAGACCGGAGCTTAGCTAGAAGGACAGAGACACCGATACAGAGACAGAGACAGTGAGTATGAATGTTATATGCATGTACAGGGGTAAAATAGTTATGGCCGCTCTACATGGCGTATACGTAATGTGTGTGGTGTGGGTATGTGGGGTTTTAAGTTATGCTGCTGTTGTGGGCTTCCTAAGCGTATGCACAATGGAAGCAATTGCGCTCAAAATGCAATTATCGCGCGTCTAACTATAGAAGCCCTGTGCATAGAGCTCCTCCATTGTGTTGCATTCTGCATTTTGCTATGCCATGCGCTTGATTTGTCAATTTGAAAGGATTTGCGCCTTTGTTAGGACTATCAGCGTACATGCCTCCTAGATCTAGGCATCTAAATTATTTTCCCTGTCTAAATCATTGATTTTTTTCCCTTTATATAGATGCCACATCACGTGGCTGCTTACTTAATTCGCAGCCAAACTCTCTTGGTCTCTGGCCCTGGTGTTGTTGTTACAAAACTCCGCCTGATTCGGGCTAATGTGTGGCACACACAGTTGTAGCTTGCCACTGGGCGTAGCAGCATCCTTATAGAGAGTGTTTTACACTATTATATACATATAGCATTTGTTGGTTTTTCCGCCTTTTATTTTAATTAACTCCAGCAATTTGTCTTCGGTGTTGTATGTGTTTTATTTTTATTTCGGTGTGTTAACCCAGCAAATTGAATTAAATTCATCAAATATTTTCGCCTATCTGGGTTACAGAGCCTATCTGCGCTACGTGCAAACACAGCCAGGTAAATATTTTGTTGTATTACATGGGTTATGTAACTTCATATAAGGTAGGAACAACAAATGTTGAACAATGTAAATTTCAGTGCGGTTGATTACTTAATATATACATTTAATGCAATACTCTCTGTTTGTCTGTATGGTATAGTATGGTTCTATATAACACAAAGTTATTAGACCCTTTAGTGGTTCTTAGACACAGGGTCTCATTATAATATTTTCAAATTATAGTAGTAGAATATAATTGACTCCTTCCACACGTTTACATTCCAATTATTTCTTACTTTTTCCTTATATTTGTACTCACATCAAAGATCTCTTGCAATTGCAATTCCTTCCTATTCAAACTCCCAATCTTATTCTTATTCTCACTCACTTTATAAGCCCTCTTAATTATGATAATTGACTTTTCCTTCTCCTTCTTCAACCATCATAAAATATATATAATATGTACAACATTAGAAAATAAACAAAGAAGGTTAAGTTCTAAGATATTTTCCATAAGGAAGCATTTAAAGCATCATCATTATATAAACACATATATTAATTATAGTATGTGAACTAATTCATTACTCTACATCATTTACATTGCGCATTTGCACTGTTTGAATCCATTTAATTGATGAGTTTCCTTAAGCAGCGACAGAAGAAAAATTGTGCAGATATTTCCTAAAGGCCAAGTCAAATTTCTACACATTTATCAATGACACTTAATTTATGTGTAGAATTTTGTATATTCTTTGTAACTTACTGTTCACTCGTTATACATAAAAATGTTTTGAAACTGATTCGAAATAGAATTGGATTTCATTCAAATAGAATTAAATAGAATACAAATTTGCACTTGTTTTATGGAGAGCCAAAAGGTTTGAATTATTAGACCGTTGGTAACTGAATGAAGCTGATGGGTCAGCCGACATAATGTTATAGCCAAAAGATATACTATTTATATAATATAATAGTAATAATGAATTATTATCAACTCTGGCTGGGTAAAGACCCAATGAGTAGCAAGTATTTAGTATATGCTTGACATATGCCGGCCGATTGTTGGCTTTAATCAATGATAAGAGCAACCAGAAGTGTTTAATTATAATTGGTAGCATTCGGCATTTGGCGTTTAGTATGATAAGCCACAACCTGTCAGTTATTAAAGCAGAGATAACGATTTATTGAATGAATAGACTGTATCATAAGCGATGCAAGTTAGGAGAACTCTAATGCCAGGTGCTTAGACATGATTTTGTTTTGATGTGATTGAAAATAAGGATTAGAATGTTAACTAAAAATATGCTAATATTGTGATTGTGAGCGATTAAAGTATCAATAGGAGAATAGATAGAAATATGGTAAGTTGGATGCGATAAATATTACTATAAAGAGGTATCTATAGATTGTCAGATATTGGTATAAAGTGATTGAATATGACGAATACATAGTATAGATGAATAGTTTCATAAAATTGAAGATAAATGGAATGAAAGACAGATAAGTGTTTCATATATGAAATATTTTTAAAAGAATAACAATTAAGAGAATATAAATTTGTTTGATTAGATGTGATAAATAAGTAGAGGTATGTATAGATGGTTTATTAGAAATAAAGCCTGATTAACAGATTTAGAGATAGGCAATTTTATATACAAATAATATTTATACGTAACATTAAATTAAATTTCAAAATTAATTCTAGCCATAAAAAGAGAAATTTCACAATTAAATGCCAGACAATTTCTAATCTCAACCCAGATAAAATTTATGCTTGGGAAGTCCGTTTAAGGACAAGGCTAGAATCAACAAAAAGTTTGTTTTTTAGGGCCAACAGATGCCTGCCAGTTGTCAGATAAGCGAAACAAGTCGAAAGAAATTCATTGTGCCCAAAAAGTGTTGGCCATTTCGACTGCCTTCTATATAGTATACAACCTTACACCTTCATCCTTGTACCTAACAGTGTTTAGTTTAACTTTTTGCTGGATTGTGCAGCTGTACAGTGACAGGCAGCATTCAATGTTACATAAGTTTCCAACTATCTATGTGTGTGTGTGGAAGGCCACTCAATAGTATGCTATGGAAATCATTGAATTGCAAGTAATGCAATTGAATCGGGTAGAACCTTGTAGGAGGGCCCTGTTGGCCAACATGACGGCCATGTTGCCAAAACCTACTTTATCTATATATATATATATGGTATTGCGTATGTATGCTAAAACCGTGTGTAGGTGTTTTTATTGTTGTGTTTTCTTTGAGCGCTCTGCTTTGACCTAAATATCTGCGTACCTCCCTAAAAGAAAAACCAAGAAAAATAATCCATAAATTGCCCTGCAGACCTACACACATATGTGATCTATATATAGCTCTACTACTGGTTTATTTATTTACTTTGTGCTATGTGAAAGGATGCCAGATGCCAGCATTCTGTGGGGTTATTTTTTTTTTTTTTTGTATGGGAACAAATTGCGTTTTCCTTTTTGCAGCAGTGGCAATAAAAAACTTTGGCAATGTAAACGTCAAAAACAGTTGCAAAATTAGTTTGTTAATTAGCTTTTCATTCTGCCACATCAAATAGCAAAAACAGACAAAGTGCCCGACGGAAAAAAACAAACCAAAAAAATATAATAAAAAAAAAACCAACAACAAATAAAGCCTGGCACTTAAATTTGTTGAAAAAACATTCAACGCTTTGTCTGCAAACCCCTCAAAAAATGGGGGAACTGGGGGTGTTGGCCATATACCATGCCCCAACTTGTGTGTGAGTCCTGCGCAATGAGAATTGCTTGAAAATTCTGTATCTATACGTTTTGGATACTTGGCCATGTGGCCGCCCATTTAACAGGCTCCGCCTACAAAAATACACAGAGCCAAGATGGTTGCCCATCAAGCTGTGTGACGTCATCGTTTGCTTGCGTACAAGAATCACAAACTAAAAAAATTACAAAAAATACTATATATGAAATACGATTATATATCTGCATATGTACGACGTGTTCATACATAGGGATACACGTCTAAATATCTTAGTTGTTGTGAAGGTTATGCAACACACATACAGCTTAAAGTGTTTATATATATATGTGTGTGTGTGTGTGTAGGTGGACGAAAATTTTGTGTATGTGTGTGTGTGTGGGAAATGCAAAGCTTCGTAGGCGACCGAGGCGGATGCTGGTGCTCATATCTCCGCAGATCGCCAGCGAGTGTAGCTGCTTTTTGCACAGCTCCAGATTCCTTTAGAAATCGCACACAGCTTACCATATATATTCCAAAAATTGTACATTATACAGTTAGTTCAGTGTTGCCGTCCCGTTCGGTTCAGTTACAGTGCGTGTGTTATTCCAAAAAAAAAAAATAAGAGTTATTGTAAGTTGAAGCTAGTAGTTCAGAGTCAGTCGTAGTCATCTTCAGTAGCTACAAGTTCGCACATGTCATCGTATCTCAGATCATCTCTGACTAACCCAACAAATTATAAACAATTAACTAACTAACTAACTAACTATATATATATATATATATATATATATAGTTAATTCAGATCAATTCAATTCAACATAAACCTAACTCTCGACTCATTTCGTTTCGCCCCAAAAACAAGGTCACATTTAGTTTTCTTGTTATTATTGTTGTTATTATCATAAACGCACCAACAATTTTCGCTTTCCACACGTTAAAACGTACAAGCAGCCAAAGTGAATTATCTAAAGCAATACATCGACGATATCCGCAGGATAATCGGTAAGATATCGCCACAACAGGGCCCTCTATATAATACCCAAATGCGATAGACTCCACACAAAAATCAAATCGGAGTGTATCAGTGTTACATAAGTTCAGTGCGGGTTTAAGGTTTTTCGCATTAAGCGCAGCTGTCGCGCTGCCTACAGCTCAATACACACAGACATACACATACACTCACATACACCCACATACACTCACATACACCCACATACACCCACACACACACTCACAGAGTCAAAGGAAATTAGTTTAACACTCACTGCGCAAATGCAGATGGCGCCTCGCGTTTTATATACAGTTGATTTTTTTTTGGTTCAGTTTTGGGTATATAAAATCAGTGTATACGCTCTAGAACTGTGTGTATATAGCATACTTTCATCGACACACTCACACACCAAGTTTT
The DNA here is from genome assembly GCA_037040025.1 of Sphaerogastrella javana. Taxonomy (NCBI): domain Eukaryota; kingdom Metazoa; phylum Arthropoda; class Insecta; order Diptera; family Drosophilidae; genus Sphaerogastrella; species Sphaerogastrella javana. The sequence goes on along the minus strand of JBANCZ010001617.1, from coordinate 12,378 downwards.
GTCCTTCAGTTGTCCTTGTGCCTGGCTAAAATCATTATATACACACGAATACTTCTACACCAATTTTCCCCATTCCCATACCATTTTTATTTCATATTTGTTTGTTTACTCAATCGTTGCATTTTCTTTATCTCTTCTTCTATCTAGTCTAGTCTCTGTGTGTGTGTTGCTTACATAATTGTAGGTATATATATACTATGAATCTGGAGCCTACTCTGCTCTCAGTAGCTCAAAATCTAAGCTAGTTCACCTCAGATCCAAAAAGTAAACACTTGAGGATTAGTTTGAATAGCAAGCACAAAAATAAATACTTACTCACTTACTTGTTAATTCATACACACACCATTATATAGATAGATTATCTATAAACGTATAAATACACATATATACATATATCTATTATATATCCATTTATAGCTTAACATTATGTAACACTTTGCCACTTTGCATACTGCAATTGCTTTGCTTCTTCAGGATTAAATAATTGCATAACATTTTATCAATCTATCCTTATCTGTTTTAAAGCTATATCTATTTATACATCTCATAATTTATTGGGTATTTTTATTGGTTTCAGAGGAGAAAATGTCAGTCAATCCGAACGGGTATAAACTCTCCGAAAGGACGGGCAAATTAACAGCATATGGTGAGTAGAGAAATACTTACTTGTTATTTTAATAAATAATAATTTAAGATATGATGTAATTCATCAGAATTAAATGTATTTTATGATCAGAATATGGAATGTGCTATGTACGTTATAAGAGATATACAACTCAAGTTGAGAACATTATATCAAACAAATCTGAAGTCTTTACTTGAACTTTTTGATTTTTGTACAGAAATTACTAAATAAAAATTGTTTACATTTTCCATTTATGGTGCATTGTTATAATATATTATAATCCCAACTATGCGATCTGTTCTGTTCTCTGTTCTCTTTAACAATGTTTCTCTTATAAATTATTATTATATTACATATTCCAGTTCGACTATGCTAGGTTATTAGTTAAATACTCATTATTATATCACATTCCACATCATATATCATATGAAATCAAATTCCAACACGAGAAATCCTTGTATTAGTCCTCTATTTACCAAGTAAATAATAAATGAGAGTGTTAAAACGAAACACTGACAAACAAAACACTGCAAAGGACATGAACAAGGACGAACACACTCATGGCCAAGACCATAGAGAACAGAGAGTCGACTTGACAGGCAAACTGTCTAGGACACTCGTTGGCAGGGTCCTGCAGGAGACCTTGATAAATTGCTGCGCCGTTTGGCTTCGCCGAAGCGTGAAACTGCCGAGTGCCTTGTAACAGATTTTGGCCAGCAAACAAACAAACAGACAGACACACAAACAGTCAGACAGACATACGGACAGAAAGACAGACCAATAGACAGACGCAGCAAAAGTCAAAGAGAGTCACCACCAACTGGAGCACAAGTAGAACCCATTCTAGAACTGGATATACGTATGTGTGGCTAAAGGTGCTGCCAGACGCGTGCACGAAATTGAAAGCACAACAAACATAAACCGTTTAGTCACAGGATATTACGCACGCCTGTGTGTGCGAGTGAGACACAGCACAGTACGCATGAGAAGCTGTGGCCAGGGTTGATCTGAAAGCAGGAGAACTGTTAGCTGAGAACCAAGAGCTAAGAGCTAAGAGCTAAGAGCTAAGAGCTCTGTGCCTGACATTAAGCGCGCACAGCGCGTCGCCACATTAAATTTTATTTAACTTTGCTGTAAACTTGTGGAATTTCGAAATTGTTACAATTTGTCTGATAGCTGGTATCTTATCCATGGGGTTGGGTTACGTTTCATACTATTCGAATTGGAAATTTTTGCCCATGGCCACACTTGATGCCCTTTTAATGGCAATCATGCGCAACGTTAAGTTTCCAATTGATTTAGAGCGTGGCGCATAAGGCTCTGATAGAGTGAGACGGCATATTGCATATTTGGTAAAAAAAAAAAACAAATTAAGCGCTTAGTGGCCAACATTAATTATAATATAAAGCCAGGCAATTAATAGAAGCAACCACAAACAAAACCAGGGCCACCACCCGCTGTGTTATAACCTCGCCTCGCTGAGCTGCGCCAACCCTCCAAACTGCACGGCCCTGGTCGACATCTGTTTGCGAGCCATAAAAATTGTTGAAATTCTGTAGACGAATAAAACGTGGAGCGCTTGCTATAAATTTATATTAATTCACAATTATTATAATATCACAAATGTGTTGTACAGTGTCCACGGCTGTGTATAATCTGCCATTCCATTAAAGGTCACACAAACTCTTTAGCTCCCTCTCGCTCAGCACAGCTCTCTCTTTAAAAGTCATTTCGCAAGCTTTTGCTCTCTCCCAAGCAGCTGCTGTTAAGATCTAGCAGCGCTGTTATTGCGCTGTCAATGTAAGCTAATGCTCTATCGGTTGTAGATGTTAGCAGTCGCTGTTAAGATGATCTAGTAGCGCTGTTAATAGGCTGCTACAGTTAGCTTTTACTTTGATTAGTTGCAGCTGTTAGCAGCCGCTCTAAGGTCTGGCAAACTCTGAAATTACAGCCTCTCCCTTTCTGTTAGCTTTTGCTTTCTCATTCTCTCAAGCAGCAGATCTGCCAGCGCTGTTATTGCGCTGTCACTGTTAGCTATTGCTCTATCAATTACAGCTGCTAACAGCCTCTGCAAAGATCTGACAGCGCTGTCATTGGTCTCTCTCTCTGTTAGCTCATGCTCTATTGCTTGCAGCTGTTAGCAGCCGCTGTTATGTAGATCTGTCAGCGCTGTTATTGGTCTCCTTCTTCTGTTAGTTAATGCTCTATTGCTTGCAGCTGTTAAGATAATCTGGCGGCGCTGTTAATACATTTTGTTTGCTGCTGAAATTGGTCAAATTTAAACTACATGCGGTTTGAAAGAAATTAGTATTTTATTGGAAGCGTTTTATTTACTAATCAGAGTGCACAAATTTATATAAATGTCAATAATATGAAAATAAATGCAATACTTTATAGTGAAAGGTCTAAAAGAATATCGTACGCAAAATATAATTTTCTTTCTATTTCTTTGCGCTCTCTTCTAAATTTTGTTCTTATAGCAAACAACTCAGCTTTAGTTATCGAAATTGCAATCTGTTTTTTATGATACACCCGAATTCGTTATGCAAACAAAGTTGTGCCCACAAATCATCATAACAATAAGCATTATATCATATATCATTAAAGAGGGCTATGCGGCCAGATAAGGCCACAGCAACAAAAAAAAAAAATCATTTAGGCTGTCAACAGCAGCGTGTGCAGCGTCTTTTTTATGCGCGTAGATAAGACTCTGAGCAGATTGTGAAAGTGTGAGAGAGAGAGAGAGATATTATATAATATTTTGTATATTTTGTTTTTCTCTTGTTCTTATTACAGATTTGATGCCCACCACAGTTACAGCGGGACCGGAGACACGTGAATTCTTGCTCAAAGTCATCGATGTTTTGCTGGACTTTGTCAAGGCCACAAACGATCGCAATGAGAAAGTTCTGGACTTTCATCATCCGGAGGATATGAAACGTCTGCTAGATCTAGATGTTCCAGATCGTGCACTGCCGCTGCAGCAGCTGATCGAGGATTGTGCCACAACGTTGAAGTATCAAGTGAAGACGGGTAAGTGTCAATGGGGTGAGTTACATAATTCCCAGGGGTGACTTATCACATGTTTACACAGGCTGCTGTCTGTCAGTCTGTCTGTCTGTCTGCGAGTTGGCTTTAATCAAATTTGTCTCTGCATAAATTTGCATAGCCCAAACGTAAGGCATATGCTATAGACACTAAATATGAGGCACAGGGCGCGTGCTTGAGGACATTGCGGTCGCATTAGAGCACAAAGTGTGCAGCCTTGTAGATAAGCACATTAGCTGCTCGAAGAGTCGAACCCAGCAGACAAACAGACAACAGACAACAGACAATGCCATTTTATGGCCCATTGAGCTGTGCTACTAACAGCAGCCAATGTTATTCCTATTGTTGGTGTTCTTTACACCTTTCAAAAACACTCCTCGTGCTTGAAAATCTGTAAATCTCATTTGCCATCAATCATAAATCAGCCAAAGGGTTCTCTGGTCGCAGCCAAAAAGTCATTCGCACGTTTCACTACTCTTCCTTTTCCTTATTTGGTCGTTTTTTTTTTTTTTTTGATAGTCCTTCATTGGCTGTGAATATGCGCTTGATTTCATTGAAAATTAATGCTAGGGGTGGGTAAATAAGGATACACCGCGCACGTGACCGCAATTGTGTTTGGAGTATCGATAATAAGCAGCTACGCCCCAGCACGAAAAAATCCCGGAAGTTGTGGCCTTGTCTAGGAAACTGCCTGAGCTTCCGTTCGTACTCTCCACCCACTGTGGGTGTGCAGGAAATTATGCTTGGCACAGGACTAGGTATAGGTATACGGAGTCCTTGATTTTCTTTTTTGGTCTCAAAAATTCAATTAAAACTGGTCAAAGCAAAAGTTTGGATATATTGTGCCTGAATCAACATAGATTTGATTAGATTTGATTGTTATTTGAATGGAATTAGGGTCAGATTGTGGTTAGACTGCATTTGAAATTGGAATAATATCCAAATAAAATATTGCGTACATTTTTCTCAGGTTAAATGAAAACCCAAATTTGATGACCTTCTGTCCATTTCCTCAAAGTCAAACGGGCTAATTTTATATATTATGGTACTACTAAAATATTTTAAATCTGGTTCAATAATAATAATTTAAATCTGTCTCCAAGCATAGACATTTTTATGGACTTGTTTTTATACTACTGCAAGTTGAAATTTCGCATTATTATTTTGAGTACATATTTTTTGCGTAAACTGGCATGATATAAATCCCATTTATGATCCATAATCTTACATAATGCGCACTCCGGGAAAAGGGAAACATGATATGGCAGGCAACGCCAGAAGGCCTGTCTACAGACTGGATGACTCTATATATACAAAAAAAAAAAAAAAACGAGGGAAGCTTTAATCAAAATCCGTTGTTATTTTCTGAATCGCTGCATTCCTGATCCTTTGATGCGAATGAATGACTGACTGCCTGATGCTAGAAGTCTCAGAGTAACTTCTCTCCTTCTCTGCCTGACCCCTTCTCTACTCGCTCTCTCTCTGTAGGTCGAGGGTGACTCGAGAAAGAAAGAGCACAGAGTAAGTTCGTCCTGGCAGCAGCTGCGGCCACATGCGCAAATTGAAATGTTTGAATGCCGACGCAACAACACACACTATATGTGTGTGTGTATTGGGTGTGTGTGTGTGTGGGTGGATTTAGCCTTGTGGGCAATGGGATTTTAATCACACGACTTATGGCACTCAAGATGTGAACTGACAGACGCCCCATCAAAACAAGCACTGTCGAAGGGTTCGCCAGGACATTTAGCAACAGGGGGAATTCCGACAATCCTCTCCAGCCACTGTTTGTCTGTGTATTGAAAGCATTTTGTGATTTTTCGTGGGATTTTGTGTGTTGGGCAGCGCAGCAAGTCGCAATTAGCTGCAATAAATGAACAATTTAAGACACTTACACGTGGGAGACTGAGAGAGAGAGACACAAAGAGAGAGCAAAACACAAAAAGATTTGCTTGAACAATGTAGAAAGCAAGCGCTTTAAGAGCTCATGCCTATTGATTTTGCTGACCCCCAAAACATGGAGACAGACAGTGAGACAGACCGTCGAGAATGTCTGCCCTTGAACGTATGCAACTTCCGGCCTTGTATTGAATGGCAGTCAGGCGTGCTGGGCGTGGCATGGAGGGCGTTTGCCGCATTGTTTCAGCTCAAATATTTTTAATAAAACGAAAAAACAAGTGTAGCAAATGGCAACTCAGGGAGCTGCCAGGCACATCTGCTGTCGGCTTAGAGGACTTCAGTTGACAGACAGCCAGACAACCATGGTGAAAAATGGAAAAGCGAAAATGCGACAGGCATTTTCCCGGTACATTAACTCACCTCAACTCAAAGCAAGTCTTCTTCGTTTTCAGGCCATCCGCATTTCTTCAATCAGCTGTCGAATGGCTTGGATTTGATCTCCATGGCTGGCGAATGGTTGACAGCCACAGCGAATACCAACATGTTCACATACGAGATCGCTCCGGTTTTCATACTCATGGAGAACGTGGTGCTGACCAAGATGCGTGAGATTATTGGCTGGTCTGGCGGTGATTCCATTTTGGCACCCGGTGGCTCCATTTCCAATCTCTATGCCTTTTTGGCCGCTCGGCATAAGATGTTCCCCAACTACAAGGAACACGGATCCGTGGGTTTGCCCGGCACTCTGGTCATGTTCACATCGGATCAGTGCCATTATTCGATCAAATCGTGTGCCGCTGTCTGTGGTCTGGGCACCGATCACTGCATTGTGGTGCCATCCGATGAGCACGGCAAGATGATCACCTCGGAGCTGGAGCGTTTAATACTGGAGCGCAAGGCCAAGGGCGATATTCCGTTCTTTGTAAATGCAACGGCCGGTACCACGGTGCTGGGTGCCTTCGATGACATCAATACCATTGCGGATATCTGCCAGAAGTACAACTGCTGGATGCATATTGATGTAAGAGGAAATTGATAGATGATTTATACGAAATTTTACTATTCGATAATTGTTTTCACTTTCTATTTTCAGGCTGCTTGGGGCGGTGGCTTACTGATGTCCCGCAAGCACCGTCATCCCCGTTTGACAGGTGTGGAACGGTAAGTATTGTTTAAGCTTTTCTAACTTAAATGATATATAGTAGTAGGATATTACTATTAGTTAATAAAATATATAGAATTAAGTGTTATTCCTTTAAAAGATTAAATTGAAACTATGCATACGAGAAATGATTGCTTTAAATTCAATTTTCTAAATATCGTTTAAATTGAAACGTAAAATTCAGCATAAAAGAATTTATTCCCGCATGCCTTAATTTCGCTTAAATTAAAGCTTAAAATTCTGCATAAATGTTTAGTTTATTGTTCAGTCTGTTGCTATAAATAAACTCATTAATCTTATTCCTTTGGCACTTGAATTCTTGGGCCCTCATATTCGCCAGTCAAAACGAAAATTCACTAAAACCCTTGTGTAAATTCAAATCTAAATGCTCCCAAATGGCCCGCATCGTATACACACACACACACACACATGCACACGTTGTGCTCTACCCTCTACGGCGACATGTGGGAAAAATCTCAATTTGTCATTTAGTGCCTCCATCAGGTGTTCAGAGCTTATAGGGATTACAAGGCCCAAAGCCGAGTGCATTTACGTTTTGCGCTTAAAAGACAAACAAATGAACAGCAGTGGATTTTCAACCCGCACCACCACCCTTATGCCACCCTTATGTACAGAGGCCACACTGGGTGGTTGTGGGGCATTACTTACACAACAATTACGCCAAACAAAGGTCGTAAGGCGTGCACAGAGTGCAAGGAATTTGAAAAAAGAACTTTTAATTTTCAACTCAAAACATGCACAGAAAAAGTGAGACAGAGTCATAAAGAGAGAGAAGGAGAGAGAGATGGAGTACTGTGCTTTAATCTAAGTGCACTTCGACTTGCGGCAATCCGAAACTCTTAATGTTTTAAGGGCTTAGGCAAATGTCGCCAATGCATCTGTTCGTATTGACAGTTTGCGGTCAAGTGAGCTGCCCATAATAAACACTGGGACACTTTGGAAATTGATGTTGCCCCCATCCCTCCATCCATCAAGTTCAATTCAATTCCGTATTGTGGCATGCAAATTGTGAAGCTCTAATTGAATGGCTCTCTTTCGGTGCTCCATTCGCTTTATAAATTAATCATTAGATGCGCGTGGCAGCTGACAAGTTGTGGCCTTTGCCAGCTAAGCCATTGGTGATTAATGGCAGCTTCGACTGTAGGCTTCTAGGAGCTGCTCTTAATTCTGCTGAGTTTGTGAAAATGTCTGAAACAATGCAAAGTTTTTACTCCCACACACTCACACAGCGCTGATAAGATTGTGGCATGCACCACATGCCGCCACTCAAGCTGAAGCACACTCACAGCCACTCTATAAGCATCATGTTTATAGACACCCAACCAACACGGAGAAAGAAAGGGAGAGAGAGAGACAGAGAGGGAGAATGGCAATGAGAGAAAGTGAGAGGGAGAGATTGAGTGAGTGAGTACCCACAAACCCAACTGTAAATAGCTCCCCCAGGGATGTTTAGCGACAACAGCTACAAGGTCTGTCAACCCTCAGGGTTCTGCTTCCCCCTCTGTCTCTTCCTTTGCCCGGAGTTTGCGCCCGCTTTGAATTCAATTAAAGTACTGCGGCTTCAAATTGCCACAATTTATGGCACTTGCTCGTGTCCTTGCCTTGCCAGTGACTGTGCCAGGGTTGAGGATTGAGGGTTGCCGCCTGGCGTGCAGCTTAGTGTTAATTGTTTGTAATTTGTAATTGAATGTCATTTAATATCATTTCTATGGCACGTTATGATTTTTTGACTCTTTGCAGCGCCGATTCGATCACCTGGAATCCACATAAGCTCATGGGTGCACTGCTGCAATGCTCCACTATACACTTCAAGGAGGATGTGAGTATATACAAGATATTCAAATAATATACTAATATATAGTCAAAATATATATATATATATAATATATATTATTCATAAGAATAATATTGAAATAGTTATCTCTTCATATCTACATTTCTAAATATTAAATCACTCTTAAAGCTCTGCTCATTTTAATATTACTCACACTTATTCGAATTGTTCGTATTTGTTGCCCCAACATTCTTTAGCATATCACAATGTTTGTTGTTTATCTAAAGAATTCCAATTGTATTTCGAACAATTCTCTGTTATTTTTCATGGCAAACAACGTGCAGAGAATCGGGGGTTGTCGCTACTCGATACGACAATGAATGAGCAAATGTTTGGCAACCCTGTTGCTGCTTAACAGTAACGGAGCTAGAGCGAGTGAACGAAAGAGAGCTAGGGAAAACACCCTCCCATTTGGGTTGTGCTGGGTTTTTTTTAACATTCTATGCAATATGTTGCCATCGGTCACAGTTGCGCCTTTTGGCAGGCGGAATTTTAATTAAAATTTCAACTTGACTTATGAGAAACTACAACAAAAGTATATACCTTGACCCCACATACCATTTATCGATATATTCAACTGTAATTCAGGGTCTGCTCATCAGCTGCAACCAGATGTCGGCCGAGTATTTGTTCATGACCGATAAGCAGTATGATATCAGCTATGATACTGGCGATAAGGTCATACAGTGTGGACGCCACAATGATGTCTTCAAGCTGTGGCTGCAGTGGCGCGCCAAGGGTACAGAGGGCTTTGAACGGCAGCAGGATCGTCTCATGGAACTGGTGCAATATCAGCTGAAGCGCATACGTGAGCAGTCTGATCGTTTTCACTTGATCATGGAGCCGGAGTGTGTGAACGTGTCCTTCTGGTATGTGCCCAAACGTTTACGTGGTGTACCACACAACAAGAACAAGGAGGTGGAATTGGGCAAGGTGAGCAGCCCTAGAAACTCTACGGAAAGGACTAGTACTAACCTTTTAAAATGTTTGCAGATCTGTCCCATAATCAAGGGACGCATGATGCAGAAGGGTACGCTTATGGTCGGCTATCAGCCAGGCTATCGACGACCCAACTTCTTCCGCTCGATCATCTCGTCGGCCGCCGTAACCGAGGCGGATGTGGACTTCATGCTCGATGAGATTCACCGACTTGGCGATGATTTGTAAAGTGTTTCAAACGGGCAAGCATTCTTTTCAGACAGGGCTCAATGTGGCTGCTGTTGTGTAGTGCATATAACCAAGAAGTATCTTTAAGGTAAAAAGCATATCATATCAGAGAGCGCAAGTAAAAAAAAAATTGATAGGAAAAAGGAAACATATGAGAAACTAATGCCCAATGCTAATCAAAGTTTAATGTTGCTGTAAATTTGTTTGAAAAATGATATGCAAAAATGTTACTAATTGTTACGTTATGTTTCGTATTTGAGTTAACTCATTTTAAGCGTCTCTGGCCAGTGTTGAACAACTATAAAATATGTACTTATATACTTGTAATCGAAGTGTTAAAATACCAAATGAAAAGCCAATGTTGATTTCTTCGTTTCGCATTTTATGAATAATTCAAGTAAAAATGTTTATTACGACTGTTGCACATTATTGAAAAAATGTATTAATTATATATAGTAAATGCTATAAATATCTATATGTATATTTGTAACACAACACTAACAACAACCACCCGCCACACTCGCCACCAGAACAACAGAAAAAAAAAACCAACCCAAGTAAAATTCAATACCAAAGTTCGAACTTCTACATACTAAAGATACGACTAATAGATGATTATAATAGATTTTGGAATGCAAATGGCATGTTTTGAGAGGCTGCAGATTGATAAAATGTATTTGCTAGTGAGTGTGCTAAACTAATCGAAAACCATTAATCAATATGCTATCTTAACATATCAAAAAGAAATGAGCGGAAATGTCCGGTTTAGAGTCAAATTCAGAGAAAACGAATCAATTTGGTTGCATTATTTCAAATGAACATAGTCAATTCTGTTGCAAAACATATAGAGAGATAAACACATACTATATATAAAGTTGATCAATGGCAAAGTTTATGCTAAAAGTACCTTTATATATATATATAAATATACTATATCCAAAGAGACCTGTGCTTGTTAAACTCTACACATATAACCAAAGAGAATTGTTAGTAAATCGCGAATGCATTAACTCCGTCTACGCTAGTTGAGTTAATGAATTGCCCGATTCAAGCCGATGGCAGTAGATTTCCCAGAACTGCTATATATGCCATATATATCTACTACAGGATATATACGTGCATATATGTGTGTAAATCTGTTGCTTCAAGGGCCGTAACTAGTCCATATATCGAACTGTGCTATATACATATACAATATACGTATAATCGAATTAGTTGTATTAGTCAAATTTTCAGCTTTAATTTTCAGATTCTGTTTGTTTCAAATATCATTATAAATGTCTGATGTATGTATTCACAAAGTATTCGGTGTCAATTAATGCAATTAGTGCTATACTTACATTACAAATACTTCAGTTTCGTATAGTTTAAAATTTTGATTAGATTCTTTTAGTAGCAGTCGTGCGTGGGATTTGTAATGGAAGAGTTATGAAAAATGGAACGATATAAACTATAAACAATCCAAATAAACACTGTCATACACGCGCACTGTACACAGAATAACCCTTACCAATATAAATAATTCAATAAATATATATTAAATTATATGTATATGTATTGTATTTTAATGTGCTGTTAACTAAGTTCAATCGAAACGAAAACTAAATAAATCAATGTGTATATCAGATAAATACAAATTATTAAAAAGAGAGTATTAATTACTACACATTACTTGCATTATATGTATAAATTATGATATGTATTTGACAATTCGAATCCGAATCAAATAATTATTCCAGCATAAATACGATATATACATAAATAAACGAGTAACTAATTCAACAAACTAAATTTAATTCTCTTAAATTAACATCTCTCTTTTTTACACGCTCTTCTTCGTCTTTGGGGGCTTGTTCTACAAAGAGAGCGATAGAAACCCGCACAACCGGCAGCAACCGAGAACCCAACGTTTGCCATATATAAAGACGATCACGCTCTCAGATTTGTTCAGTTGTGATCGTAGCTCTGGCCCATTTACACATATTTCCACTCGCTGCTGTCATTTTTCTTAGTTCAATCTACATACAATTCTCTACAAATTTTACCCAAAATTCTAGAAAATTGACTAAAATGTCAGTTAGCTTTGTGCCAGTGCCAGCAGGTAGCGATTTTCCACTGGAAAATCTACCATATGCTGTTTTCTCAACCGCAAACAATGTGAGTAGTAAAATTTGTTGAAGTAAACAAACAATGGATCATAAAAATTTGTGTGAAATACAAAGTACAAATGAGTTTCAAATTTTTATCAAAATTTAAACAAAATTTTACTCAACTTTTCATGACAACTTTCGTTGAAGAATCACATGTTGGTTTTAATAGAGCATATTCTAGAAGATTTTATAATAATAAGAACCGCATTGATGCATAACATTTGCATAAATCAAACTTGAAACTAGTTTGTTTACAAAAACAATATGCTAATTTCTATATATGCATAATGACTACAACTAAGTTTGTATAACAACTGGTCAACAGCCGCAGCTTATCAGCTAAAACAAATGAATATCGTAACTGATTATCGTATCATCTTTTTATCGTATTCCATTTTAGCCTGTTCATCGCCTGTGCGTGGCCATTGGAGAGCATGTGTTGGATTTGAACGCTGTGTCGCATTTATATGCT
>JBANCZ010001616.1:0-20298 GCA_037040025.1 Sphaerogastrella javana | reverse complement strand
GTTTATCGATGTGTTATGGAATGCGATATACCGATTAATGGTTTTTTGCACATCTCTATTTTCATTGGTAGCGTCGTTGTTAATGTGAAAATTATTTCTCCAAGTAATTCGAATCTCTAAAAGACTATGTTAGGTCGAAAACGTCGTGGCAGCTCAATATCAAGCCGGCAAGATGAGGATCCGCTACTATTGGATGATTCAACACCGGAACAGTCGCCGGTGCAACAAACACAAACGGCGCGTAAAAAGCGACGCTTGGACCCCACCGAGCTGTGCCAACAGCTTTACGACTCCATACGGAACATTAAGAAGGAAGATGGATCTATGATATGCGATACATTTATAAGGGCGCCAAAACGGCGCCAGGAGCCCTCCTATTATGACGTAGTGGTAAATCCCATTGATTTGCTCAAAGTACAGCAGAAGTTAAAGACGGACTCTTACGATGACCTGTACGATATGATGAACGATCTGGAATTGCTGATAAGCAATGCCAAGGCGTTTTATAAACCAGAATCAGCTGAATATCAGGATGCTATCGCCCTGTGGCAGCATATCCAGACACAGCGCCAGCGCATTCTCGAGGCCAACGGCTTTGCCGATGAGGAACCGCGTGCGAAGCGTGTTCAACGTAATGCTCGTCGTCAGACGAATAGTGCCGAACCTGGCGAAGTGGAAGAAGATTGTAATCAGTACGAGGAGCTGTTTGCATCTGTTATGTTGGCAACAGATCCCATTGGAGACAGGGCAATGCATCAAATATTCTTGCTGTTGCCATCAAAGAAGATCTATCCTCATTACTACGATGTCATTGAGCATCCCATTGATTTGCGTTTGATTGCCACTAAGATACAGATGAATGCCTACTCTTCGCTAGTGGAAATGGAACGTGATCTGCTGCAAATGACAAGGAATGCACGATTGTTCAATGAGCCTGGCTCACAGATCTACAAGGATGCCAAGGCACTGAAGCGTATCTTTTCACAAAAGCGCATAGAACTTGAGACCGGCAAAAGTAAGCCACTAAGACGCATCAAAAGCTTGTCAAGTGCGGCAATTGCAGGTAAGATATACAAAAAAATAAATAAATAAATAAATGGCCTATTAAATATCAAGTTAATTTCAGCCCTTAAAGAAGAAGTAGATAGTTCGGATGACGAAGAAACCAGTAAAAAAGGCGAGGGGCCCATGTGGGCGTTGTTTGATCACTTGTACAATGCTCCTGGAACTTCAGAGCATCCAGGTGTCACTGGTCCGCCATTGGGAAACTCATTGTGGAAGTTGCCCGTTCGCCGTTTCCATCCGGAATATTTTGAGCTTATAAAGCGTCCCATTTCCCTAAGTCAAATTCATAACAAGCTTAAGAAAGGCGACTATGCAAACATCAGTGATCTCACCGCCGATCTGTATCTAATGCTGGACAATGCCAAAAAGGCATTTCCAGTCACACATCGGACGCACAAGGATGCACTAAAGATGCTTAAATTGATGAACATAAAGCTGGTAGAGGAGTCTCTAGAAGACATAGATGACGACATGGATGACGACGAGCCGTCCAGTGTGCCCGAAAAGCGAAAACCTGGTCGTCCACGAGTTAATTCCAGCTCTACTCCCAGCACATCACACGCTTCCAATACCTCTAACTCACCTAAATCGAATCGTACGAATATCAATGCTGCTGTCAAGAAGAAAATGTTGGCTATACAAAAACATTTGGTAGAGTACACGGTGGGCAATCGTCGTCTTATTGAAATGTTTTTGGAGAAACCGCCGCGCAAACTATACCCCGACTACTATGAGGTCATACAGAATCCAATTGATATGAACACAATGGAGCAGAACATACGAAATGATCGGTATGCCACAGTGGAGGATGTTGTTGCCGACTATCGCCTCATGTTCTCCAATTGTCGCCAGTACAACGAGGATGGATCTCTGATCTGTGAAGATGCCAATACTCTGGAGCGTGCCTTGAATGAGAAGCTGAAGGAATTTCCAGATCTTGTGGAAGTGAAAAGACCACCGCAAAAGTACAATAAACTTGGTCGCAAGCCAAAGGCTGCTCTATTGGCAGATCGGGATCGCATGTGGCAGTTTTATGAGACTCTGCGAGACTACCAAGAGCCCAAGGGCAAGCGTCAGTTGTCGTTGATATTCACCAAGTTGCCATCAAAGAGCGACTATCCTGAATATTATGACATCATCAAGGATCCCATGGACATGGAGCGAATTGCACAAAAACTAAAGCAAGCCGCCTACGAGACCGTCGACGAGCTATCCGCAGATTTTCTACTTATGCTTGAGAACGCCTGCAAATACAATGAGCCCGACTCGCAGATTTACAAGGATGCACTGGTGTTGCAGCAGCTGACACTGCAGATGAAGCAACAGTTGCGTACAGAGCGCGATTCACTGCCCGATGTGCCCCTGGCTGTTCAAGAACTCTTCCTCACTCTCTTTACGTCGGTGTACAATCATCAAGACGAGGAAGGACGTTGCTACTCGGATTCATTGGCTGAGCTGCCCGAGTACGATGAGTTGGGTGAAGGTGCCAAAGTACGAGGCATTTCGCTGGATTTGGTCAAACGACGTCTCGATAAGGGTGCTTACAAACGCCTAGATGTCTACCAAGAGGATGTATTCGCCTGTATGGAACGTGCGCGCAAATTGTCTCGCACGGACTCTGACATCTTCCAGGATGCCGTCGAACTGCAAACCTATTTCATACGCAAGCGGGATGAACTTTGCAAGGATACGCTTAGCTCACCAGCTCTAAACTTTACGCTGAATAAGCTACTGTCCGAGGTGGAGGTTATGCGCCTACAAAAGGTGGCACAAGAGGAACAGGATCAAGAGCAGGACAAGGAGAAGGACGAATTCAATGCCAGCACCAAGGGAGAAAGCATGACTATCAATCAGCAGGTATACTCACCTGGTGATTATGTTTATGTACACATGCCGGAGAACAAAATACCAAGCATTGCATGCATCGAACGACTCTGGACAACGCCGAGCAACGAGAAACTCATGCAGGCTGCGATATTTCTGCGTCCGCACGAGACATATCACGTGACAACGCGCAAGTTCCTAGAAAAGGAGGTCTTCAGGAGCAGCATATCGCAAACGATATCCATGGACAAAGTTCTGGGCATGTGCTATGTAATGCACATACGCGACTACATCAAGATGCGACCGGATGGTGTGCCCGAAAAGGATGTATTTGTTTGTGAATCCCGCTACAATCTGCAGGGTCGTTGCTTCAAGAAGCTCAAGAGCTGGCCAACAGCACGCGATGCCAATAGCTCGCTACGATTTGTGCCACGTGAGGCACCATTGGAGCTGAAGCGTGTCATGTCCGTGTTCAAGGAGCGCATCGAGAAGCACAAGGGCGAGCTAGAGGAGCTGAAACTGCAAGAAACGCTCGTCGAAAAAGAGAAACCCAATGTCACCTGCGATGCGCCGCCAAATGCTGAGGACAAGAGTGTCTACTATCAGCAGTACAACACCATTTGCAGTGGCGCCATCAAAACTGGCGATTTCGTCTATGTGGCCACTCAAACGGGCAAGCAGTCCGTTGCCCACGTGCAGCAGATCTGGGAATTAAATGGAAAATCCTACTTCAAAGGACCGTGGCTGCTGCCTCCACAGGAGACCACTCCCGCCTTAGGCAAGCAATTCTATCGTCAAGAGCTGCTACTCAGCACTGTGGAAGACATAAGTCCAGTCATTGGCATTGTAGGCCGTTGCGCTGTGCTGGAGTACTCCGAATTTATAAGCTCACGTCCCACCGAAATTCCTGAGAGTGATGTGTACATATGCGAGTCAGTCTACGATGAGCTGAAGAAGGCCTTGCGCAATCTGGCTGTGGGCAATCTACGCAAGTTTCAGCACAGTGTCGATGTCACCGAAGATGAGATCTTTTATTTCAAGACGCCCATCAAACCGGCAAAGGATGTAAAGAGCGACGTCAATGATTTGTCAGTTTTGGAGGATTCAATGGATTCGTTAAGCTATGATATAGCTACTGTGTCATCGCCAGCACCGTCCGTTAACTCCACGCCCCTGACATCTAAAACGAAAACCAAAACGGCTAAGAAGAGTCTCACCGGTTACATACTCTACTCCAGCGATAAGCGTAAAGGTGAGTGTATATTTCCATACAGTTTTTGATGATTTATATACCAAGTTTCATTTTGCATATGCAGGCATAAGTCAAAGCAATCCCGATGCCACTTTTGGCGATATTTCACGCATGGTGGGCAATGAGTGGAAGAGCTTGCCGGCCAGTGTCAAGCAAAGCTGGGAGGATCGCGCCTGCAAACTGAACGAAGAGGCCGCAGCGCTGCGCCGCGAGATTGACGATGGCCAAAACTGTGGTAGTCCATTGCCTTCTAATATTAATCAAGAGCCAGGTCCGCCACTTACCTATGAATGCCTGTGGGACAAGTGCGACTTTCAGTTCGAGGAGATGTCCGACTGCACAGAGCACTGTCTGGCCGACGCCACAGGTCACATACAGCGTCATCCACAGGCGGGCGTTGAGATGGAGTACGTTTGCCTCTGGCGCAATTGTCCACGCATTCGCAAATCTGTGCAAGCATTTCCCAATGTGCTACGCCTGATCAAGCATGTGCGCGAGGTGCATTTGAGCAAGTGTGGCAAACCGCTTTCACTTACCGAGCGCAGCAAGAACTTTATGCCGCGCAAGCAAAAGTTGTCCCAGCAGCAGGCGATCACCGTACCCATTCCCACCACCAATTTGCTCTCTCCACGTACACCCATCATCATCGATGGAGCACAACATCAGCAGCAACTGCATCTGCAACAGCAACAACTCCAACAGCAGCAGCAACAACAGCAGATACAAACAATCATTGCAGGACCACCACCAGAGCCCATGTTCGTCACAGTGCCGCCACGCACCAATCGTGTCATCCACTCTGAGGCCTACATCAAGTACATAGAGAGCCTCCAAACAGGCTCTCATCTCAACGTCAACATCAGCAACAACAATTGGCGTCGTCAGCTCACACACATTAAGCCACAGCAGGTGGTCAATCCTCAGCTGTTCGAGCACTGGCTAGGACCCAATGTGCGCGATCAGGATAACGTGACGCAGGCCCTGTGCCACCTACGCAACTTTATGCTGGACGATGTGCTGCTCATAAAGCGCAGCTGCACTTAATTCACGTTCTACCTAACTGCGAATACCAATCTATATGCATAAGTTTAAAGTCAAAGTCGGGGTAAAAGTCAAATGAATAGAAATGGAATGCATGCTCCTCAAACATGCACAATGCAACATTCAAGTTTTTGTATATGTTTAGAAAATGTAATAAAGTGTTGCATTCTGTTTTACACTGCCTAAGTTTTAAAATAATCAATGCTATAATTAAATCAAAGATTATATTTTGATTATTATTTCATATTTATCTATAAATTGAGAGAATTTTGTGTAACAATATTAATACGAATTCAGAGCTACCTCTGCTGGATATTAAACTAAGCTCTTGTTTTTATAGAACTTGACGCCTACATGACCTTAACAGACGATTAAATTTAATATAAAAAAAAGAAAAATAAACAAATTTTTCAAATGGCAACAAACGAACGTGTTTTCCCAGTAAATTGATTTGGTATGGGGCCATTATGGCTTCAAATACCTCAAGGTATTCATTGTATCTTTTAATTCTAATTATAAGTATTGGTACTTAACATACTATATATATTTATTTAAAGATCTTAACTGCCTAAAAGTCCAAGGGCGAAAGGAATATCGATTGTTGATTGTAATTAACAGAATGTTCCAAGAGAATGAAATGTTGCTCTACTAAGTGAGCCAAACTATTATGATATTAAAAAATAACTATGTGCTATATATCTATAACTATATACTACATACATATGTATAAATAGTATTGTGGATAGTTCAATCAAATCTCTTACCACTAGACAATTTTAACGTCTTGCTTCAGCTTAGGCTTGGATGTCCCTGACTTGATACCAAATTACTGTTACTGCATACATAATTGATAGTATTATAATAGATCCCAATTGATGTATTCGATGTTTATATTTGGGTTTCATTTATTCCCTAATTATAGGCTCGTCAAATTGTTCTATACAAGTAATGAAGAGTGCGTGCCATATGCGGCACAAGTGTTGCCTCCGCACAACAATTGACTGCTGGCAGCCATGACGTCATGGCGGGGCCTCTTATCGGTTTTGTTTTGCTACGGCAGTTCGACAACAAACCGGTTTCCCTACTCTGTGCACTCTGATAGTGTCACTTAGTTATTTTGACTATGCTTATCTAATCAATGAGGCAGCTCTTTTGTACTCAGTCGCTCTCGCAAGTTCTCTTTCGGTGTTTGCCGTCATTAACTCTGAATGTGTGCCTCAAAAGCTTGTCGAAGGCAGCACACGAATTAGTCGTAGTTGGGCGCTGGTGGATCGCAGACGTTGTATTCCTATAATATTTTCATAGTCATTTAAATAGTGCGTAGCAGAAATGTCTGAGGGTGAATCGAAATTTGGCTTCAAGGACATGGAGAAGGCGTTGGAGACGCTCAAGCTGTTGGAGAGCCATGACATGCAATATCGCAAACTGACAGTACGCGGACTCCTGGGGCGGGCCAAGCGTGTGCTGACCAGTAAGTTCTATCAGTGACCATATGTTTTGGTGTTCAGTTGTACAAAGTTGCCTCTTTCTCTGCTGTGCAGTGACCAAGGCGGCGGAGAAGGTGAAGAACATCAACGATGCCATTGGCGTGTTTGAGCAGTGGCTGGATGAGAATGGCGGTGGTGCGTCCAATAAGAACACCAAGACTGATAGCGATGATAAGGTGGAGACTGTGCCCGGTCTGGGATTCAAGGACAAGGCAGCCGCCGAGGCAACCCTAAGGTAAGTGCCCAAACTACTTCCACCACAGCCTGAAGGTCGTCATCTTCGACGTCGTTATGGCGATGCGGTGCGACGCTTTGGCTATGCCGCCATCATGATGTCATGTCACAGTTTTAGTGTTTTAACACAAAAACGCTCACACACTCGGAAGTTTCACAATTTAATAGACGACAGATAGATAGAGAGAGAGAGAGACACCGCTTCGATATACTCTCTTAATTGCTATAATGAGTGTGAGTGTGTGTATATGCAAAGTATTTAGCATGATATACACAAATATATGAGGCACATTCCAAAGTTTGTCTATACCGAACATTCGGCAAAGTATAAATACAGTGCGCAATCGATTATTAATAATCGATACACGCACTAAAAGCTGCCATTAGAATGGACATGTATAAATATAGAGCAAAGGTATTCAAATCGTATTCATTATAAATGAGAATTTAATTGTTTGTGCTGAGTAATTCATTCAAACACTAAAACATTCTATATACAACATATGTATGTATGGATATTTAGAGTGTAAATTTAAAATTAGTAAGTTTTAAATATATCAATAAATTGTTATGACTATCGATCTTGCAGCATTCTGGCAGAACGCGATCCAGACTATCAGAGATTGGCCATCAAGGGTCTCATTGGCAGCTCGAAGCGTGTGCTCTCTGGTACCAAGAACGAGGATAAAATCAATGCCATCAAGGAGGGTGTACAGCTGCTGGAGGATTTCCTCGAGAAGTTCGAAACGGAGAATCGCATCAAGGACAATCGGGCATATCTCTCGTTTGCTGTTATTGCCAAGCTCCCTGAACCAACAGATGAGCTGGCGGCAGAGTTTTTAGCAGCCTATGGTGGTTCAAAGGCCAAGGGCAATTATAAGCATCTGCGTACGATGTATCCCAAGGATGAATCAACAAGCTGGGATATTATTCGTAATCGTCACATCAAAAAATTGCTTGATGAAATCAAGAGCAAAGAGGCCAAGCTATTCGAGGAGGAGTCTGGTGCACCCAGTGAATTGCATTTGCAGCTCATTCACTGGGCCTACAGTCCGCAGTCGGATAAGGTGAAGAGCTATGCCGATAAGCTGACCAAGAAGACTGCTGAAAAGCGTAAACTAGACAGCGGCAGTAGCAGCGAGGATGTGAAGTCCAGCAGCGACTCGGATACGGATTCAGATGAGAAATCATCACCAAAAAAGAAAAAGAAGGAGGAGTGATTTAAAGATGTGTGTGTGTGCTTAGAGAGAAACTGCTAAAATTGTGTAACGAACAGAAAACGTTATATTCTTTATTTTAAATACGTCAACTCAACCTCAACGCGATTACATTATGTGGTGGACACTTTGATTTTGTATACTTGAATATTATTTTATTTATGTATATATATATATGTATGTACTTATTTATGTATATGCTGCTGATAAGGCCTCGCTTAGATGAGCTATACATCTAACGCTAGCCATCTAATAACCAAATATAAGAAATTTCTTCATTTATTTGCTGGCGCAACCTTTTAACATGTGCATTTTCAAAACACAAAATCAATTTCAATTTTCAACTGCTGTGGGGCTGCTAGCGATCGCCAGTCGATAGTCAATTGTCAATAATCGATAAACATAGTGATGGTTGAGCGATAGCTCAGCTGTCTGACGCTCTCGTTTACCAACACTGTTTTCCGTTAGCCAAGCGCCAAATTTGCTAAACTAAACGCAGTCGCATTATAAAACTTATACCAACGCACAAATAAATTACACAATGTACATAGAAATGGGGTTACATCCACATTTTGATATATAGCGAGGCTCCCACGCTCCGCCTACTGGTATTTATGCAAGCCACTGTCATAATAATCAGCTGCCGTCGCTTTTTGCACGCGATGCGTTTGGGATTGAGACTCCGACGGCGATTTGGCCAGCGACAAGGTTAACTGATGCTGCTGATCGGATTGTTTGCCAGTGAGATGTCCATAGGCCATGTTGAAAAGTGCATCAGGATCACAGACGAAGCGATACACATAGCGCTCACCATTGACTTTCTGCATGATGCCCTTCTCGTAGTAGTAGCGCAGGCTGCGCGACAGTTTGTCATAGTTCATGGCGGGCCTGTTCTTCTGTATGCCCCAGCGGCGTGCCACCTCTTCGGGCTCGATAAGCTTGAATTCCATGCCTCGACCCGTCCAAGCAATGCAACTGGAACTGAACCGGTAAAATCTTGATGAACTTCTGGGCTCTCTACCTTTCTTTTCTTTCTCTCTTTTACATACCTGGTCGCAGGCTCATCCAAGAGCGCCACTAGAAACTGCCACAGTTGCAGAGAGCCCCGTCGCTGACTGATGCTTTGACCGTTGCTGCTCGTGGATATGGCATTGCTGGCATAGAACTGCTCCAGTCGCAGCTCTGCATCGCTGGATGTCGTCGAATCGACCACACTGGGACGCAATGGAGGCGGATATGTCGACGATATGGTGGCATTATAGGGACCACTGTCATACTTCAGATCCGACTCACTGCCTGTGCCTGTGGTGGGTGATATGTCGCGATACACAGCCGCCACGGTGCTGCCGTGTACATGCGACTGCGCCTGTTGCTGGTGGGGGTAGTGTGTGGGCGTGGCATAAACAGCAGAGCTGGATATAACTGCCGTATGACTGAATTTGAAGGCAGAGGCTGCGTGCACTGGAGTAAGGTGTGGATGTGTCTGCTGGTGTGTGTGCTGTGTCTGTGGATGGCCATGAGGATGAGCATGCAGCACAGTTTGCTGTTGCTGTTGTTGCTGCTGCTGCTGCTGTTGTTGTTGCTGCTGCTGTTGTTGTTGCTGTTGCTGGTGGTGCTGCACGGCGGCCGTCGTTGTGGAGTCAGCATGCTCAATCTTGGTATTCTGATGATGGAAATGCTGTCCAGCCGATACATCGTTGCAATATGCAGCAGCTGCTGCTGCGGCCGCTGCAGCCGCAGCCGTTTCTAGAACACACACAGAGATAAAGTGAATCGTATGAGCAACATGAAATCCGCTTTTATGCACGTTTAAGCAAGAATCTGGGCATGGGCGGCTAATTACAAAGTCTATTAATACTCTGCAAAAAAGGTGGCTTCACTTTTCCCATCAATGCTGAGATACAGCGCAAACTCAAAAGCAAACGGGATTTGATTTTACAAATCTATCAAAACTCTGTGTATTCATCATAGGCAGGGTTTTATAAATTGTATACTATAATTTGTGTATAATTTTTGCATTGTTTGTATAATTGTTAATAGTTAGGGATATTTGTGTACACCCTACTATCATTTCAACGATAGTATAAACATATTAATCTTTATATAAGTCTATACCAAACCACTGCCTTGCAAATTCATCAACATATAGCTTAAACTGCTAATATATAGGTAGAATATTTGTAATTTTCAAATCTATTGTATTACTTATAGATGTATGTATTAACTAAGTCATTGGCCAAAATCTATAGATAATGTTAGTTTCAATATTAACAGAATTTATATTCTCATTCGAAATATTACAGTATAAACCGATATGATATTATTTTGAAGACCAACATTTGTTAGGGTATTAAACAAAGCGTGGCAGTTAATATAATTTTCGGAGTACTTTGTTGTGTGTTGTTACTTCACTAAATGGCCAAGGTATTTAGCACGAATTAATTATTTAAGCAACCCATTCTCAGCCCCATTGTAAATGCTCAATATGCTGCAATTTGAGGGCAAACAACTACATAAACCCATCGCTCATCGCCCATCGCCCATCCTCCCTTCTGTGAACTCTAAATGTTTCGCCCACACTTATTGCTCTTTTCATTAGATGGTCGCCTGCTCGGGCTTGCCCTGGTGCTGTTACTGTTGCTGTTGCTGTTGCTCGTCACTCCCTTGGTCGCATTGCCGGCAAAATCACAACAGCAACAGCAGGCAACGCGACTCGACGCTGGGCGAATTAAAAATTCAGGAGATACCTCTGCATAATCCATGAGCAAGTGTCGACAAGTAAAAACATCATTGTCGATAAGAACAAACGAGTCAAGCGAGCTGAGTACCTGTTGGCTGCCAAAACAGAGTGCATAGTGTGAGTACCTTATTTCCCCAGTGATGCTCAACCAGACCACACCACCCATCCACCCACCCCGTCACCCAACGAACCCATCGACCGACCGACCGTTTGTCGATTGCCACCCCAACCCTGAGCAGCAACAATACGCTGAGGGGCTTGTGATTGAGTCGCTTGTTTGACTGCAATACCCTCAACCCGCCGTATACGTATACTCTATGCACACTCCATTCCACTTTACTCCACTCTACTCTACTCTAGTTCACTCCATCCACTGCAGCCGGAGGCCAACTAAGAGCATCTCGCATTTCTGTGTTGCTTTCAAATTGAATTCCATGCCCGTGCCACCAATTGGATTAGCGGTTACTAACACCGTGCATATTGTTATTGTAAATTATGTGCGCGATTTCTTGCATTTTACATATATACATTTTTATCTTGGCGGAAAATATGATAAAATAAAAAGATGAAGTTATGCAAAGCCAAGCCAAGTCAGCTTGTATGGATACAAATTGAGTTATTGGCATGCAAAACAATGATGATGATGATATATAGCCAGAATCGGAGCAAATCGAGCTGAAGCTGCACGTAGATGCTACGCATAATTTATATAAATGATGAGCGTTGGGCTTTAATAATTTCATTCCATTTACTCATTCATTCGCATTTGCTTACCTTCGTCGCTCTTTTTTAAGATGCCCGCGGGTGGCGATGGAGCAAACCTGCGAAAACATACCGAAAAAAAAAACCAAGAAATTGATTGACTTAAAGTTTGCCTTCTACTACTGCTGCTGCTGTTAGCTTGTCTTGTCAGACTGAGCTTTAGCTATAGCTAGAGCTGCCAGAGCCAACTGCTCATCGAATGATTTGCTTCGGAAGCTCAACGTACCTGTAACAATATGGATGCGGATGGGTGTGCGGATGTGAGTGCGGGTGCGAGTGTGGATGCGAGTGTGGGTGCGGATGCGGGTGCGTCACAGCGGGTATATCGAAGAAAGTTGATGTTCTTTCATGGCGCACGCCTTTGACATTGACTGCAGATCCAAAATCCAGAATTTGGTATTGGTATTGCCATGCAAGGAGAAAAGGAAAAATCATTTTTAATACGATTTTTAGCTTTTGTAGTAACTGTTCGACTTTTGTTAGATAATATATTTTGCATTAAGCCACACGCCGGGATATCTTTGAGTTCGCAAATGAATCTTGTCACATGCATGATAAGCACTCTTAACAATAATACATGATATAAATAAATAATACT
Source organism: Sphaerogastrella javana (assembly GCA_037040025.1). Taxonomy (NCBI): domain Eukaryota; kingdom Metazoa; phylum Arthropoda; class Insecta; order Diptera; family Drosophilidae; genus Sphaerogastrella; species Sphaerogastrella javana. The sequence goes on along the minus strand of JBANCZ010001616.1, from coordinate 8,078 downwards.
AAATAATTGATGTCTACTGCGAAAATAACTTTAACTAAAGTCAAAGTACTTCATATGCAGTGGACTCTCTATAATTCGAATCTCCAGGGAACCTTCAAAATACTTCGAATTATCGAAGTTTTGTTAACTTTACAAAATTTACTTCGAATTATAAAGTGTTCGAATAGTAGTTCGAATAATAGCGTGTTTTTTAATGTCACTGAATTTTTGCTTCGAATTACCGAGAACATAAAAATGTATGCAAAAAGTTCGAAATATCAAGAGATTGTGTAGGGGACTCTTGTTAGCTTTGAATCATTGAAGGTTTGAATTATCGAGAGTCGACTGTATTTGCGTTCTATAACAGCTTCACCTAACAGTAACAGTATAAAATAACAGTAACAGTATATGTTATCAGTAGCAGCATAATTTAACAGTGTGCCATTCATCCACTGTAAAGTAAAATATTCATAACAGGCGCAGTTCTATTTACAACATTCTGAACGCTCGATTAGTTTGGCAATCGATAACATTAATACTATGCAGCTGCGAAAATACTACACTGCACAGTCCTACACATCGGGCTAGGAAGGGCACCAACATCGGCCTCCTACCAGACAAGAAGGGGAATAGGTATGCCTCTCTCCGCCTGCAAACTAGTTATAAAAGAACTTTTCGAGAGGGAAGCCAACGAAAGATGGCAAAATCCAAGAAATCTATGCACAATCACTAGATTGACATGGCCCATCAGAGTAAGGAAGCGCTCAAATGAACTTCTAGCTCTGAACAGGACTGCTATATGGTCATAGGTGCCGGTCACTGGCTTATAGGTAGACACGCAGAGAGGCTTAAGGCCCCGCAAACTGACTTCTGTAGGAGCTGTTAGGATGAAGAGAAAGAGAAGACAGTTACCCACCTCTTCTCCCAGTGCCCGTCACTCTGCAATACCAGAGCCGAGATACTGGGCCCCCCTTCTTAGCTAGCCTTTCACAGTTACCATACATACACCCCAGCCGGCTCGCCCGCTTCATCAAAGCAGCTTGTTGGTATGGGAAAAAAATGGTATATGGATAGACCACAAGTGGTAGGGAAAGCCGCCTAACCTAACCTAACCCTATGTATATGGCTAATCGGTAAAATAAAAGAATGCCCCAAAATTTGAACAAGTCGTAGTTCCTTCTTGGAGCTTTGAATGTGGAATTAATTCATTCTACATATTTAAGAATTTAAACTCTTTTGTATGGTAGTAATACTACTAATACCTTAGTCGATTTGTTTTTGCCTAAAATAAATTTGAACTGGCAATAAATCAAATATATATCAAGCATGATCTATTTTTAACCCCACAAATGCACACCAAAAAGCAGTTTATTTTAAAGCTAATTTAATTTAGAAGTTTTTCTAAATAAAACCTCCGGCTGTATGTGAGAGTCGGTGCGGCGCAACATATTGAGTTCAGCTTTATATGTGTATTTAACAAAGTGTGTCTAAAGTAAAAAGTTCAGCTAAAACAAAATAAATGAAAGGCCTTGAGGCTAAAAAAACGAGTACAAACATTTTGCCCATTCCAAAGCAAAACTCATAATGGGAGTTAATAAACAAAAGGCGTGTAAATAGCAAAAGGCAAACATGGGGATTCTCTCCCATCGATGCAGTAGACTGGACTCCAGCCGAACGTGGCAGACGTGGACGCTTACCATTGTACCTTGCGTTCAAGTAACCCTCCGTGGATGTGTCCAGGCCGAATTTGCCAATGGCAGCAGCCGCTGCTGACGTCGGCGCTGGCGTTGTGTACATGACCAGCTCATCCGCCAGCTGATGGTGGTGATGGTGATGATGGTGGTGTGCATACCACGATGACTCCCGCACCAGATCTACTAAGACAATTGATTAGAAAGCGTCTTACATGCGATTGCAATTCGAAGTGAGAGTCACCATTGCATAGGGAGGTGCTGCCTCCATTGACGCCACTTGCTGCTCCATTCATGAGCGTTGCCGCTGGTGGCGTGACGTTGCCCGCCATGGCCAGACAACAGGGTGGTGACCTCTGACCGTGCATGGGCAAGGGCAAAGTGCAGATGGCCTCCATCAGCGTGTGACCCACGTCCATGTCGCTGTGGGTGTGATTGTGGCATTTCTTGCGCTCGGCCTCAGTGTTGTCGCAGCTAGAGGAGGATGAAGATGAGGATATGGTCTTGCCGACAGCCGGCAATGTTGAGGTGACACAGGAAACCACCGAGTCCGTGGTTATAGTCGATGTATTTGGCACCGTGTGATACAATCCATGGTGATGATGTGCATGCGCATGTGAGTGTGTATGTGTGTGTGGATGCGTGTGTGGGTGTGCATGATGCGGATGCTCCAAGTGCGTCAACGTCTGCTGTAGCTGCTCCAGATGAGTCTTTGACTCGCTGTAGTCGGCCTGTTGAAGAAAAGGAAATGAACCACAGTCGCAGCAGGAAATTATTACGTGTTTCTCTGTCTACATCTTGTCTTCGATTTTTGGCAAATGAATTGCCAATTCCGAAATTTTGTATCTTTTATTTAGGAGGGGTTGCTGTCTGAGATTTCCATTTGGGCTTTAAGCAACAGCTCCTGGAACTTTAAAGACACCTGCTGTGACTACTGGAGCACTACAACCCGCTGCGTTGGTCAGACACAAACGCACAACAGGTTACAGCTGTGCGTACACTGTGCAAAATTACAGCACAAATCATACGATAATCACTATGCTTAGAATTTTAATAAGACATAACTTATAGTATGGTAAATATTTGCGTGCATGATGGAACACGAGAGAGCAGCGTCAGTGCGTGAAAAAATGGGAGAGTCAGAGGTAGCAGAAATTGAAAGTAAAACGTAATGAGATGATGAGAAGAATGAGAAGAGAAGGAAGAAGTAAGAAAAACAAAAAATGCGACAATGCTTAACTTACAGAAATGTTAAGGTTAAAGTATGTTAAGATTGCAGTCGAAATCAAAGTTAAAATGAAACCCATAAGCAAACAGAAGCGATCGGTAGAGAAGAGGAAAGACATAGCTGAAGTTACCCCAAAAATGCAGCAGAAGCTATTGGTACAGAGAGAACAGAAGAAACGAGAAAAATGCGAAATGCGAAATGAAATGTGTTAGCTAAGATATGTAACATATGCCTACGATAATGTTAAGGTTATGTAAACGTTAAAAATATTGAAATGTTCAGTTTACAGGTACTTGTTAAAATTATATTAATGCTTTGAACGATTTAAATTTATCAAAAAACCTTGATTGTAATATTTGCTATGCAGATTTTCGATTATGCAATGTAACATAGACTCTTTACACCATTGTTACATAGTTATTTCTTACAGTGTATATGGCTTCAATTACAGATGCCGCTACAAATAGACATATAGAGTAGAAACAAAGTGCTCGTCACATTGACATACTCCAGTGTGAAGCAGTGAAGAATTGAAGAATTTGTGGCAATTAGCTTAACAGTTTCAACTGGGGTCCGGCCGAGTATACCATATACCTTATACCATCTACCATATATCATATATACAGACTGGCAACGTGTGTGGCACCCGGGTGTCAATTGGCCTTTGTTATCCTGGGCACTGTGGCCCATTAAGTAATGAGCCATTGCCAACACCAAAGCGTAAGAACTCGAACTGCGATTGGAACTGAGAGTGAATAGTATAGTGAGTGAATGGTATGGAGTGGAATGAAGTGGAGTGAGTGTGTATAGATGTACATGTCGCTACATGTGGCAAAGACAATGGAAACCTGCGGTTTATTGACACTTTTACGTTTAATGAGCTGCGCCAACTGAGGTCAACCGAGTTTATGCCTCGTTGATGGGCAGATGTCACTCTCTCCGCCCATTACAACCTGTTTCCCCAGGTGTCTGATCTGAACTCGACTGGACAAGCATTATATTGTACTTTCTAGTTCAGTTCAACCAGAGCAAATCTCTAAGCGATCATGAGAGAAGTTGAACAATTTAATTCTCTTGTTTGTTTTCTTTCGCCTGTAATTTGTGTTGCATCTTCCGCCCATTTCGTAGGCTGTGTGCAAGTGAAGGCGAGGGGGCGTGGTGCAGCAAAAGTATGGGCACTTGACACCCAGAAACTGGCAAGAAACAGAGCAAGCGTTGCGCATCGGCGAATTCGAATTCGAGAATAGTTTTGTTAAGTTACCCTTAATTATGCCCAAAACAAACACACACACCTGCACATGAGTGCATACAGTCAACCATGTGTGTGTGTGTGTGTATTTTTTGGTGTTAGTGTGTGCACACTGTATGCAACAGTGTGTACACACAGAGTCGAACTTGATGCGGAAACGCAGAAAGCGGCAAATTTCGCAGCTAGAAGATACAGAACGCTGCAGCTTTCTCTGAGCTACCAATACAAAAGAAAGGCAGGGAGGGAGAGAGAGATACAGAGAAGGAGATAGAGCGAGAGAGAGAAGAGAAAGAAAGAGAGAGAGAGAGAGAGAGAAAGATTGAAGGAAAGGCAGTCAGAGCGCCTAATAGTTGCAGGTTATGTAAATTTGCTACATTAAACTTCAAATGTGGCTTAAAAAATTTTGCAATTGTTAAATAGACTTAAACTATGATAGCAAAATGCTTCCGTTATTTATTGCTGCTGCTGCTGTGGCAAAATGTTGCACATTTAATAAGTGCAACCAAACAATTTGTCAAATCAAATTAACAGCCTTAATTAGCGTAACCGTCAAGTGCAATCAGCGAAGCGTTGCCACCTGGCGCACAACTCAATGTTATCAAAACACTTGGCGCTAATTTCAAACGCTTATTTGTTTTCGCAGACAGTCTTCTTTCCGATTCTTCTAAATTTGTAGACTTGCGCTTAAAATGTATATTAGATATAATGAAGCAAACATATATTCATTTGTATTGTTCAATTATTCAACTATGAACTGTATGAAAAGTGTGGGTGCTGGTGGGAAGAGAGCGAAGGGCAAAGGGCGAAGGGCAAAGGGCTGTGGGGGCAGCTAATATTACGGCGCATGCGCGGCCGCAGTTCACATTACGAAATGGAGTCGATGCTGACGCTGACGTTGACTCCGACGCTGACTCTGTATTTGCTTTGCGTTTGTAATGTTACTTTGATCTACTTTAGCAGCAGCCAACGGCAGCAGCAGCAGCAGCAGCAGCAGCAACAGAAGACAATGATTTTCTTTCTGTCTTTTGTGCGAGTTTTGGCTTTTTTTTTCCACGCTCGTGTGCGTTGTGTGCCTGGCGCTTGTCGTGGAAAACACTTTCACTGCAAATGATGAGGCAGTGACACGACTTGGTCGTCGCAGTCGACGTCGTCGTAGTCGTCGTTGTAGTCTTCGCTCTTGTCGCTGTCGTCGTGAACTTCTTCTTGTGGGTGCTGCTGCGGCTGCGGCTGTGTCTATGGAAGCGCAACAGAGCTAGTTTGTTTTAATTTTTTTTCTCTTTCTCTTTGGTTTCGCATGCGTTGCTGCCGCAGCTCGGAGCGCATTTTCTATTGAGCTGCGGCCCAGACTGGTGGTGCTGCGTCTACTACAGTATTATAACATGACAGGATCAAGATCAGAATCGCTAAGCATATGCAATTTGCTGCTAATTTGCTTGCTGTTGGAAGGTAAGTTACTCCAACTCAAGAGGTATTAATCTTCTCCAGGAAACTGAAAACTCTTTCAATTTAATTGCAGTCGTTGTAGGTCAACCCTACCAGGCACCACATCGCTGCTCGAACCGTCTGGAGAATGCGCTTGAGCATATGCGACGGCGCAGTGTGCAGACCAAAAGTTCAGCTGGACTGCGTGCTCGCTCCATGTGGGAGCAACCAATGCAGACGCCCTATCAGCTGTATAACAGTTTCTACGGACAGCAGAGCGAACCCGAGGATGATTTCTATAATGTGGGCGGCAGTCAGGGCTACGATCGCGGTTACTACGCCAAGCGCATACGTCGTCGAAATGGTCGACCCTACGCCTATGCCGATTCGCCCTTGAGCAGTAGTGGCAGTGGTAGCGGTAGTGGCAGTGGTAGCGGTAGTAGTAGCGGTGGGGGTGCTCTGGAACTGGAGGATTTATTGGCTCCTAATCCTTATCAGCATCAACATCAGCAGCAACAGCAACATCCACAATATCAATATCGACAGCCGCACAAACTGGCCATATCGCGTGTGGAGGTCGAGGATCTAAAGGTGCGCGTGCCGCCGGCTAAGTCCGCTTCGCGCTGGGTGGAAATAGACAAGTGCAAGTTCAGCACGGAGAACTCCACGCTGGACACGCGTCTCATTTTTCCAGACTTAACACTGAGCGGTAAGGTTGTGCTCCAGCCCACGGGAGGTCGTTGCAACATGATATTGCGCATGAGGCATGCGGGAATTGAGTTTCGCACGGTTCCTTTGGGTCCTGCTGCCGCAGCGCAATCCTATGAGCAGTCTCGAAGGTTGGGAGCTGCCTCTGTCCGTACCGACTCGCATTTTGCCGAACCGGGATTCATCTCAGTGTTTGCGCATGGCTGCCAAGGACCTAGTGGCATCAGACTACGCCAGAATTCCAAGCGCAGGTTTGGCTATGGTGAGGGCACGGCACCTCAGGTGGAGTTAGGCGAGCCACATGTCATTTTAGGCACCACTGGCAAGTACTCAAGGCCCAACTATGATATAAGGCTGGAGCAGACCACACAACGGGATCATACCCTTAGTTTTGGTAGTCAGGATGGATTGGGCGACTCCAGTGAGTTCTTCGATGTAAATGGCGATAACTTCTACCGACGGCAGAAGCTGGACAAGCGACGTCGCCGACGACGACGCAATGCACGCTCTGAGGATCTCTCGGATGAAATGAATTTCAATGAGGATGTGCTGAATTTTCAAGATGAACAACTGCAACAGCTCGTGGAACCAGATGCCCGCGCCTTTGCAGATATATTCACTGGCGGCAGTGGCACCGGTGGTGGTAACTCTGGCTTCAGCATCAATGGTAATCCCGAGGAGCTGGTGGGTGATGCCATGTCGAATGAACTGGAAAAGCTATTCTCCATGGGTGTACGAGGTTTGCTTACCACCTACATGCAGCGAGCTCTGCAGCCGGCGATAAAAGAGACACTCATGGAGAACATGGGCTACACACTCAGCTATGGCTGAGGCATAATCTTAATCCAAGTGAGACTCAAAAAATTATGTATTGATTAAACAGTATGGACCATGTCTGAATCTGAATTAAAGCTTTAAGTATTTAAATTGGCACTAAAGAGTTTATCTAGGTGAATATTGGAACTGATAATTTGTCGTATTTTGATTCATAATCTTACCAATTTGGCGGTATCCATGTGTTTGGGTTTACAAAACTCACACTTGACTGAACTTCACACACAAACGGATATACTCTTGAACTTGGTTGTTTTTCTGTGATAAAATATCACTAAAAGGATTTCACCTGGTTCCTGTGCATCAATAATTTTGAATTATTAATCACTTCGTGGCACTCACTTAACGCTGTCAATGATCGCCGCATTCCGTGCAACGTTTATGAAGTACCCGTGGCAACTGTTGGCTCCATGCAAATTCTAAGGATGCCTTCCACGTTCAACCTGATTTATGTCCTGGCATTTGGGGGTTGATGGGCGTTAAGGATGCTGGGGGTTATTGCGCAGACGCTGAACGCCCACACGGAAAGCAATTGGCCAGCGGCTGACAGTTGCCATAACCAATCAGATTGGACTATCTGTGCGATATATGAAAATAAATCACACAAAAAGGTAAACAAATACAAATACAAAACAAATAGGACAAAAAGTGGCTAATTACGTGCACACTAAATAGCAACAAAATTGAATAAATACATTTTTTAATAGACAATATTTATAACAAAAATAAAAATAAGATAACATAACAATTTGGCGTTTAAAAGCTTAAAATATTTATTTCTAAGTTCTCGTGAAATAGACAGTTTTTCAAATTCAAATCATCAATCGCCCGCGAAAAACAGTGTGCGCATTGCAAAGACAGGGCTGTAACAAGCTGAACATTTATATCGATATAGGTTTGCCGACTGAATATCGATGTTTCAAATAAATAACATCAATTGTTGTTGAGTTATTAATAAACATTATAC
>JBANCZ010001615.1:0-20303 GCA_037040025.1 Sphaerogastrella javana | reverse complement strand
ATCTATACCTATACCTTTACCTCTATGTATACCTCTATATACATATACTATACTATATATATACTATACTATATATATACTATACTATACTATACTATACTATACTATACTATACTATACTGTTCCTATATCTATACCTATACTTATACCTATGTTCCTCCAGTGATAAATGCATCTGCAATTTACACATTTACAGTTGCTGCTGTGGCATAATGCACCCTACTTATTCCTGTAATCGGTTCAAATGGAACTACAAAGAGCTCAAAGACAAGCTGATCAGCAGGTAGAACATCTAAAAGCACAGCTGGAGCTGGCGTTGAAACTTGTGTTCTTTGCCGGTTCTACACACAGAGAGAGAGAGAGAGAAAGAGAGAGAAAGAATGATAGATAGAAAGGAAAATAGAAAGAGAGATAGAAAGAGAAAGCGAGAGAGAGAAAGGGAGACAGAGAGACAAGGAGAGACTGATCTTGCTCTCATGACTAAGCGATAGTTAGTTGAACATTTCATACATATTTTCTATATGTGTGAGAATAAGAGAGAGGGGAAAGAAAGAGAGACAGATAGAGAGAGATAATAGATATAATGAAAGCTGTCTGGGTGTAGTGGCAACTCTAGATTACCTGTGCTGCCACTTAGACACTCTATTTTGCGTGTGAAATTCAATAAGTTGACGGCTCTATGCCACATAGAAAGAGGCAAGAATGAAAGGAAGAGAAAGAGCAAAGAAGAGAGAGAGAGAGAGAGAGAGTGAGAGAGCGAGTGAGAGAATGTGGTAGAGTGGGAGAGCATGATTTGTAGAGCCGTAGCGAGGGAGACATTGCGGGGAGAGGGGGCAGGGTTTTGAAGTTAGAGCTAAATGGAGTAACCGAAGCTGAACTCAGTCGACTCATAGTAGATGCATATCTATGTGTATTGACTAAATTGTTTTTGTTAGACTATTTGTTGTAGATGTTGTTGTTGTTGTTGTAGATGTTGTTGTTGTTGTTGCTGTGGTGGGTGTGGTGCAATGCTGCACGACAAAAGCAAAAGCAAAAGTCGTGTTGCTGTAATACCTGTTCATTTGCTTTAGATGTTGGTGTTGTAGTTGTTGTTGGTGTTGTTGATGTTGTTGATACTGTTGTTGTTGGTGTTGTTGTTGTTCTCTTTGCTGCGGTTGTTGCTGTTGTTGTTGCTGTTGTCATTGTTTAGCATGTTGTAGTTCAATTTATGATGCTTGTCGCGCTTGACTTTTGCGCAGGCGTTGAAAGCCTCAACAACAGCAACAACAACAGCAACAAAAGCAACAACAACAGCAACAACAGCTTCTACAACATCAACACCAACAACACCAACAACAACAATGAAAATGGACTTTTGTTTGGCGCTCTAAAAAATCGAAATTGAGCTGCTTGACTGGTTACAAAATTTCCATGTTGTTGTTGTTGTTGTTGGTTGTTGTTGTTGTTTGTTTGTTTGTTTGTTTGTTCTGGCAATGTTTGATTCGATTTCGTGTTAATTTCTTTGAAACACAATGCGTCACAGTTACAGTCACCGTCACAGTCACCGTCACAGTCACAGTCACCATTAAGTGTCTATGTATTTATTTGTTTACAATTTCATTTAGTGTCTGACATCCATTTGGCATTTCGATCGATTTTGGGCATGAAAAGTTGCACGATCGATTTGATATGTTTACATGCACTGACAAAATTGATATGTCAATAAGCAACAAACATCAACACAAAAAAAGTAGACAAACAAACAAACAGAATGCAATTGTTGTGTATACAACTTCATCATCATCAAACAATATTAACATCATTACTTTGTTCTTTTTATTAAATTTAAAAGTGATCTGAAAACATTTTTGTAGATTTGTGTAGATTTTTTATTTAGTAAATCAAAATATATTAAGGGGCATCATTTTAGTTGTATATTATATAATATACTTTATAAAGTATTATATAGTGAAACCATTTAAATTACATAGCTATTACATATATTTGTATTTAAAGTTAGCTTCAGTTTTATTTTCAACTAAAACCTAAACGCAAGTCATACAGTTTAACTTACTACAAAGTTTAAGAGTCAAGATCTAAAATATAGAATAAATAGAGTTTGTTTCTGTTTTTAAACAACAATTATGTTTCATATTTTAAGCTGTTTTCATATAATATACAAACAATAATAATTAAACTTGTCTTTGTGAATTTTGAGTTTATTTTATTAAGAAATATTTTAAGCTATTTCAATTTAATATAAGTAAAATAAAAATCTGTTTAAATTGAAGAGCTTTAAGCCAAGTTAATGGACGTTCAAGTACAATTCAATTGGAGCTTTAATTTAATTGATATGTGAAGTGGAAATGTATTTATCTTGAACAACTTAAAGCTCACTTTCGAGACTTAAGCTGTTTTAATTTAAAATATATATAGAATGAATTTCATATATATTGAATTCAATATAGAGATGAAAATATAACTTTCAGCTCACTCTTTTGAGTAATATTTTAATCAGTTTTCAGTTTTAATTTAACATATATGCAAAGAAAACTTATTTACGTTGAAGAACTTTAAGCCCACTTTATTGACGTTCAAGTCCAATTCAATGGGAGCTTTCAATTGTCTGGCTAATTATATGGCCATAACTTGTTGTCCACGGTTCAATCAATTCGCATGAAAACCAAACTCAATTCGCGCCAAATGTGGCTCAATAACAAATCCATTAAGCATGCCTCAACAGTGGCTGCCAGATCCGATGCAAACATTGATTATTTTCCGTGCACTTGAGCTAATTCCCAGCACTTGCCACACGCCCACACACGGCAAACAAAAAAGCAACAAAAAACAAAAAAAAAATCAACTAAAAACCCGACAAAAAATCAAGGAAAAATTCAACAGAAAAACCAAACAAAAGCAACAACAATTGTTAGCTGATGTTTAACTGTTCATATCCGTATACTTAGCTATATCTAATATCTTGAGTAGGTCTAAAAAAAAGCAAAGGCAGGGATCAGAAGGGCGAGGGGGGGGGGTGCCTAATCATAGTGCTAAGGCCATTGTTCTGACAAGGCGTTAAGCAGTTTGCCACGGAATCGGAGTCAGAGTCAGAGTCAGAGTCGCATTCGATCTTAGATAAATCCGACCGTCGATTATTGTTTGTAGGCAATTATAGAATATATATATACTCACTTATGTTGTTGTTGTAGCAACCTTGAAATTAAATATAATTATGAAAACCAAAAATCGCCGCACAATCCCAAAACATATTGAATGATATATCTCAGACAGACAGAGAGGGCTTCAAATGAAAAATTATTTAAGTTGCCGGCACACGAACACTTCAAAAAAGAAACATATACATATACATAACATACTTATATACATATATACATTCATATATATATATATATGTATTCATATATAGTTATATGAAAGCAAAAGAATTCGACCGTAAGCCGAATCAATGAAACCAAGCGACCCGACTTTGCTTTTGCCTTTTGTTATTATTGTTATGGCTCTCCATGGATCTGACTACTACCTTTATTTTATTTTTTTCCTTTTCTCTCGTCTTTCTACCTCTTCTTGTTTTCTCATCTCTTTTTATTTTTCTTTTACTACATTTCTGACTTTAGTTTTATTGTGTTTTTGCCCAGGCAATTATAATTAACTTCGCGGCAAGTTTTGATTTTTTTTTTTTTGTATTTTTTTGGTGTTTGGGGCTCTGCGTCAGCCTCTTTTTATCTGCTATTCATTCTCCCTCACTCTTCCAATCTCTCCATCTCTATCCTTCCCTCTTTTGCCTGTTATACCTTTTGTTTGTTGCCTCTGGCTTTGGCATCTGCTCTGTCTGCATTTGCATGGTTGCCCAAGTCTCAATGTGGGCACTGATCATTTTGTTCGCACCTGATCGTGTTACTCGAAGGTTTGACTCAGTTTTCTGAATGCTCGTAATACTCTTATCGAAGGTATGAATATTTTTTAAAACATCATAAAATAGAAATTGGATATATACCAAAATTATGCATTATATCATAAGATCTAATAAATAAACCTCTGAGCTTTAAATGGAGCTCTTCATTAAATTTATCTTCTAAATTTAATCTTATGTTATTAATATATAATAAAGAAACTATATATTTTCAAGAATATACGGAATAGTTAAGGAAACCTGAAATATACCAAAAGTATTAATTATCCTATAAGGTCTACTATATAAACTCTCAGCAAACATTCTTATCCTTAAATGGATCCTAAAATATATGCAAATTCTATTTATTCTAATCTTATCATATACTTACTGTATATGTTCCTGAAAATTTCTAGCAAATATTTCCAACTTCAGAGTCTATACCATATATTATAGCACCTTATGGGCTGTAGTTTAAGTGTATAAAGAATTCGGTTACTTTATTTGGATCGGTTTCGTCTTATTATTGCTGTCTATGCTGCTTCGGCTGCTTTAGTTCATCTTCGTCGGTTTTCTGTTGGGGTTTTTCATCGTGCGTGCGTGTCATTAACTGCGGTTGCGCACACGCGGCCAATTCATTAGAGCCCACTCTGACTTGGGTACGGTTCTGGCTCGATTGACTTGGCCAGCTGTGGCTGTATCTGTGTCTGAGGCTGCGGCTGCGGCTGAGACTGAATGATGTCTGGGGCCTTCCATCTGTAGGGTTCTCTTTAACTCTTTATTTTTTTTGGTCTCGTTTCTAAAAAAGATAACTAAATAATAGCTTGGCATTTGTTAGGCAGGAAGTCGAATGGCCATCGATACTTAGGCGAAACTCGTAAACTTAGTTTCAGTTTCCAATGGAATGAAAGTCCAATTGATTCAAGATAATATTCAATCAAGAAATGCTTCGTTTTTATGTTCAAACAATGAAAAGGGTTAAGTATTTATAAACTATAGGCGTAAAAACATGCACTTCAATTAGTAAAATTATGATTTTAATTGTTACCTTTTTAAGCGAATTAAAGGCTACAAATTAAAGCTGCTCTTAAAGCTTTACTTTAATTATTTAAAAATATCAAATATGTTTCAAATGAATTGAAAAATGCAAAAATGTTTAACTAAAAAATTCGACTAAAACTTTGAACTTTAAATATCTAAAAAAAATATTTACTTAAAGCTCTTGCTAAACTTTAACAATTTAAATAAGCACAAACTCAATTTAAAAGCTTTCGTTTATTTATTTTTTTTTTGGAACATGTTAGCTGATTTAATGTCGGAATTTCGATTTCATTTTGTGCCATGGGAGCTTAGATTGGGTTGACAATTTCAATGGCTCATTTTGAGTCAGTGAGGCATCAATAAAAATCAGGGCCCGAAACCCTCATTAAGCAAAGTCAGGGGTGCCAAAAAAAATATAATAAAACACGAAAAAAAGGTGTAAAGCCTATAGGCGACTTAACTTTAATACTGCAACCTGCAGAGGGTCGCGCTATAAACAGAACCTATTGCAGATTTTTTTTTTGGTTTGATAACCAAACAAACAAAGCAAGAACAGACAAAAGCACACCGAAAAGTGGGAGTAGGAGGCGAAAAGACGGGAGGGAGGGGAAGTATGGAATACAGGAAGAAATGAAGAGAGAATGAGATGTAGAAATAAAGAAGAGTAGAGAGGAGGAGAGATGTAGTGAGGTAGTGAGGAAGAGAGGTACTGACCTACAGAAGTAGAGTGGAAGAAAGAGAACGATAGATGCAGAAGAAAAGAGGAAGAGGGGAATATAGAATAAGCGGAAGAGAGTATTAATGGGAAAGGGGAAGAGCGGAGGAGTGAAACAAAGTAAGAATGGGAAAGAGGAAGAGGTAAAGGGGTAGATATTAAAAGATGGGGGGAGAGAGAGAGAGATGCAAAAGAAAGAGTGAATGAGTGAAGCAAGGGTAGAGAGAGAACTGAAGAAATGGTAGGATGGACAGAGGGAGAGTGGGAGAGACAGAGGAATGGCGGTAGAGTGATAGAGAGGAAATGATTCAAAGAGCGAAAGCGTGAGACAGTGAGAGAGAGGTAGGGAGAGAGAGTGCGATTAAATGAAGCAAATGGGTGAAGAAGGTGAAGATGTAGGAGGTACCATCCAAAATTTACAACGCTCAAAGGCCGCCGAATTTTATGACAGGGCACAGAAAGCGAAAGCAACAAAAATAAGCGAAAACAGAGAGAAAAGCGAAAGCAACAAAACACAATGCAAAAGGATGAAGCAGCCCAAAGCAACAAAAGCAACAATAGAAGCAGAAACGCAGAAGCAAAAACACAGAAGCAAAAACACAGAAGCAAAAGAAACAGTAAAAAACAACAACAACAAAAACAACAACAGCAACAACTGGCAGCTGTTTGTGTGATGCTGCGTTGTTGTTGTTGCTGTTGTTGTCGTTGTTGTTTTTGTTGTTGTTGTGGAAGCGTGAAGAGAAAATTCAAATCACAAACTTGGTATTTATTTGCGAAGCGTAAATGATTACCACTTAAAATGTGCTCGACTGCCACCTAAAAACCAATTGTTGGAAAAAGCACAACCGACCCCCCAAAAAAACAACAACAACAACAACAGCAAGAACAACAACAACAACAACAAAGGCAACAACACCCATTGGGTAGCAGAAGGAGTGAAGGAACCCAAATGGCAACATATGTTTTTTATGGCTGAGCTCTCTAAGTGGATGTCAGTATAAAAGCGACACTAGAGAGAGAAAGACAGTGAAAGTGGAAGAGAGAGACAGAGAGAGAGAGAGGGTGTGTTTGAGAAGGAGTTAGTCAGGCTGCGGGTGATGACTGTGGGCCAGCTGCCATTACTCGTTAGAGAGACCCACATGTCCATGGCTTGATTGGATGCATGCTTGGATATATTTTACTATCCATACATACATATATAATAGGTCTCAGTGAAGATTAGATGTTAGCAAAGTGAGCAATTACAAAATGGAATATATTTTCCGTATATAGAATTTATTAATTAAGCAACAGGATAGTTGTAAAATAAATTTATTTTATTAAAATTTAAATGCAAATATATTTATAAAATATATTTATTAATCACACATATCATAACATATACCTTTATATTACATAGATATGTATTAACTATAAATACTAATTATTTATATTTATACAAAATTAAAGCACAAATATTTAAAATATATTTAAATATTTAAAAAAATGCAATATTAAAATATAAATTTGTATATCCAAATAAAAGAATGAAACATAAATTTTAAATGTATTATGAATATAGAAAATCTACAAAATTGAAACATATAAATTCAAAAACTATTAGAAGTATTATATATAACGATTTCGTTTCCTAACATCAAAATTAAAATCTATATTTAAGTAAATATCATACTATAAATTTTTTTAAAAATAATTAGAAAATTTATACAAACTCGCAGAATAAATTCATTGTGTAAAACATAATAAATTTAAATATTAATTAATAAATATTGTAAAAATTCAATATTTTTATATCTGTACAAAATTAAAACAATAAAATTTTAAATATATTATAAATATTATTAGATTATATAGTGAAACATTGAATTTTTATATTTTAACAAAATTGGAATGTTAAAAATATTGTAAAAATTATAAGTATAATATAAATATATTTAAATTTAATATTTCTTTTTAAGATTAATTGAAGTACATATGTTTTCTTTATTATATTATACATATATGTAAGGTATATCTATACCCCCTGACCTTAATTAAATGTCAGCTCATTTTATTTTGGTGCTACATATTAAGCCTGAGTAATTACCAGCTCAATTAGACATGTTCTAAAGGGTAACAGCAGGTCTGATACACTCCCACTCACACTCGAAAGACATCTTTCCATTGCGCTTTCTCTCTTTCTCTTTCTCTTTCTGTCTCCCTCTATGTCTCTTCTGTTTTCTTTTGTTCTGAGCAATGGACTTACACCATGGGTTACATGGTGTCTCAGTGGCTTTTCATATTTCGCATTGTCGCCATAATTTCTTCGGGCACTGTATGGCTGGCTATACGACGTAACATGCTGGTAAACCCACTCCGCCCACTTTGGCCAGGCATGGCAGACAAAACAAATATGTTAATGTATCTGGCAGGGAAGGACACGTATTGGTTTCATCGTGCAATCGTTTGGAATCTCTCATATATATATCGTATGTAGTATAACTGAGTTGAGTTATATATATATTTTTTTGGTCATGTGTGTGTGTGGCAGGCATAGAGTAGGGTTGTGCGTGGGTGGGTGAGAGTGTGGGTGAGGATGTGGATGTGGATGGGTGTATGGGGTCTTTTGGTACAACAAATGGGTGGCCCGTTTGCCGGCGTCGCCTTTTTCCTGCACCGGGTTTTCCCCCTTTCCTTACTTCTTTCTATCTTTTTTTATGGTCGTCACGGGCGCCACCCCGCGGCGAGACAACCCCATCGGGAAACGGCCTACCTAACGCCCACAAACGACTCTGTGTGGGAAGGACTCGCCGCCCACATGGTGCACGCCCTGCTGGCACATTATTTTGCCACTTCTTCAACTGAATTTGAATTAGATCTCTCTCTCTCGCTTTCTGTCTCTTTCCCTCTGTCTGTCCTATCTGTCTGTGTGTGTAGCGTCTGGCGCGCGTCTTGCCAGCGTGTAAAATAATATATTTATTTTTATTTGGCGAACGTAGAAAGGGGCGTAACAACAACAATAACATGAACAACAAAAAGTGTTTTGTTTTCCTTTCAATTTGTATTTTTATTATTTTCATTTGTATTATTTTTGTGTGCTCATGAATAAGAAAAAAACCCGAAAGGGAGTAGGAAATATACTGAGCGACAGCAATAGATGGCCCCAAAAATGTATAGCTTAGCCCTTTTGTTTGTACTGGGGTCAGAAAGGGGGAGAGGATGAAGGGAATGGAGAGGATGAAGGGAAGGGAGAGGGTAGGGAGAAGGAAGGTAGAGGGAAGGGAGAAAGACGAAGTCAGTGAGTGAAAGCCTGAAGAAAAAGTTAACAAATTTTCGCATGAATATTTCGTTGATTTTTCTTAAGGGTGACCGTAACACAAAGAAGGAGAGACGTAGTCAATTCAGAAGCAGAACCAGAACTCAGAGTCATACACAGACCCAGACCCAGACCCAGAATCAGACCCAGACACAGACCCAAGCCCAAGCCGTAACCAGGAGCTGAATCCAGTAGCCAGAACCAGAATTCAGGACCCTTTGCCCATGTTTTTGGGCATGTTGACATTGTTTGCTGCTGACAGCCAAAAGTTTTGAGGAATTTGCTTTTAATGGACAGACGACGAGACGACAGCAACAACTACAGCAACAAAAACAACTACAACAACATCAACTACAACAACAACAACAACATTGTCAAGCGTGAACTTGCCATTTAAATAAAGCGACAGCGGAAGTCTATTAATTTTCCTTTTCTTTACAAAACGAGAGATGAAAAATCCGAAAAACCCCGAAAAAATCTTGGCTTAAAGACGCGCATGGCTTTAATCAAAATATTTAGTTAAATAGCTCGAACCAGTGAAAATTACTTCATCATGGAGTCAAAGACGAAGGCGGCATTATCAAAAGGTACGAGCTATAGGAGATCGAATGAGTCGAATGAGTCGAATGAGTCTACTGAGTCTATTGAGTAGGCCTATTCGACCTGGTAGTCGGCCAAGTTCAAAGTTCTGACGGAGGCGGCAACTTTCCCATTTTCACTGTGTTACCTAATTTTAATTGTCATGCCACCTGATGACGCGCGCTCTCTATGATAGTTTGCTGCTGCTTCTACTACCTGAACTCAAGACTCAAGACTCAAAATTCGACCGACATAACAATAATAATAATAAGACCAGTAGAGACCCTAACTTAGGGTCTATATTTTTTTCTTACCACTCTTATTTGTTTTGCTATTTTTGTTTCTCCTTTTGTGTCTCGTTTTGTTTTTTTGTTTGTTTGACCTCAGCCTCAAACGGTTGCATTGTAAAAATATTTCTATTTTTTTTTTTTTGGACTACTTACGACTACCAATTTCCGTAGCTCACTCCCTCTCCCAACCCCAGGCGGAACACTCGCTGCGCTTTTATGGCCACCATTGTGGTTTGTCCAACTTCATAAGAGAATGCGAATGATATAGAGGCTGAGACTGAGACTTGGATTGAGGAACAAAATTCGTAGAATTTAATTGCCTGCTCTTTTTTTTTTGAACAATTGTTGCACATTTTCGTTTGTTTTTTTTTATGCTTTACTGCTGCAGTTTATCAAATGCTCTTTGCTCTTGGCAAATGGCCCGCAGCGTTTTTGTTGGCCAATTTCTATAAAGGTTTTAGGCTCAGCCGCAGCCTAATCCAGCATTGTCACACAAACACAAACACACACAAACATAATGCACAAATAAAATAAATGAGTAAAATGATGTAAGCAACAATTTATTGTTAGATTTTTTGGGGACAAGAATAATAGGATTTGAAAAAGAATTGAAAAAATCTTTTAAAAATATAAATGGCAATGCAAAAATTAATACAATACTCTAATGATTTACTTGATATTTATATGATTTTATATTATATATAAATATATTTCTTTATAAATCAAAATTTAAATGATTTTCTTTGTATGTACATAAATATAACACTTTTCAATAAACGATACAGCATTTACGATCGCTCTTGTCTGATCTACGTCAGAATTGACACTAAATTCTTTTGCCTTGCTTCAATACGTTTTGCTAAAGCAAAGCGCGGTTTATGATTTTCTGATTTCTGCATTTTGCTTTGATTTGTCATTTGTTTTGTTTCTCCATGTAACGTCAGCCAAATGCGAAGGACAGTGAAAGGTGTAAAACGAAATTTTACAGTCAATTCTATATTTTTTTTCGCTTGTTTGTCGACTTAAAATTTTCGGCATAGAAAGGGTCGTACGTGCTGACACATCAGGCAAGAAAATATAAATAAAAATATAAAAGTAAAGCAATAAATTATATTATATAATTTATAAATTTAGTTATTATTTAGAAAATAAATGCCAGAGATTGTATAAACAATGGCTGTTAATATGTAAAATTGTTTGTAATAATATATATACATTCTTTGTATTTAATAAGTTAATTCGCACAGGGTATTTTAAGTGCAACTACTTTGCTTTAATTACCTTTATGATGTCCCAATAAATTCTTGCATTTTGCTCGATTCCCTTTGCTCGCATTCTATTCTTCCTTCAAGTTCAATTAACTACAAAAAGAGAGTATAATGACATTCTAATGAGCTTTGCATGTGTTAGAGAGCTCTCGGACTACGCTCATTAGGGAAGAGCATTTGCAGTGCTTTAAAGTATTTTCATTTTCTCTATCTCACATGAGAAGTAACGGCGTTATATTGGAATTGCTTGCTCCTTTCGGGTGTGAAAGGGACAGACTATGTAGTAGGAAAGCAAAGGCAAAAGGCTTTGCAGTGTTTCAATGTTGATCATAGTGCGAAAAGCAAACAAGAAGGAATTCAAAATCGAAAACAATGCAACGCAGAACAGTAGGGTGGGCACCTGACAATTGTTGTGCTCAATTAATTAAAACTATAAATTAAAATTGAATTAAAATAGAATTGAAGTAGAATTAAAGTTCAATTAAATTTGAATTAAAATTGAATTGAAATTGAATTATCATTATACTAAAATTGAATTAAAATTGATTTGAAATTAAATTAAAATTGAATTGAATTATAATAAAAATTGAATTGTTATTGCATTTTAAATTTTAGCATGGAAATATTGCCATAAATATCTAAGATATATCATATTTCAATATTTAAAACTTTGAATATAATGCTACTAAATGCTCCTAAATAGTAACCAATTACAAACTAAATTAAAAAACTTTGGTATTAATTGAATGCGTTATACAAACATAATCACCTTTCAAAACTAAACAAAATTTGATATACGACTATATGTAAATGTGTAATTACATATATGTACAGGTATATGCACATATTGTTACCCTAGATGTCACATAGTTTATGACATTGGCAAACAAATGCTAAAATTTCAGCTGTGTTTAATTTGTGCTGTAATGAAGGCAACGCAGGATTTATGACTGTTAACCGCTTAAATGTCAATCCCAGCTTGCACCTTTTGGGCCAAAACAAGTTGTAGGAGTTGAAAACATACACAGGCCCCCAAGACCCCTTCTTGGCCCGCCCCATAATGCTTGACACCATGAACTGGCGCCTCATATGCAAAGAAGAGGCAGAGAGAGAGAGAGAGGGAAAGCGACAGGGAGAGAGAGAGAGAGATAGAGAGAGAGGAAGAGAGAAAAAGATATACAATGAGACAAATAGAGAGACAAAGTGACTGATAGACAGACATTAACCCTAAACACAGCGAAGTATGCGTCCTCATCTTGCAGCCATAGAACACAATACTAACACCTTTTGTGTGGCATGCAACCTGGCTATGTGTGTGTGTGTTTTTGTCTACTCCCTTGTTGCATTGCAGGCGAAAGGCGAGAGTCATAAAACTTCCGCTTTACCTTTCAGTTGTTTGCACTTGCCTGATATGAGCAGCATTTTGATAGAGGGGCGGGGCAGCCGCCTACACATCAACAGCGCAAGCTGACAACGTTCCCTCATCTCTGCCCCTCATCGTTGCCCCTCATCCATGCCCCTCTCTAGGGAACGCTTGCTATTAGCAGTACATTTCATACATTTTGTAGTGCACATAAAATGTTTGTTGTTGTTTGTCTAAACTGTTGACAGAGCAGCAGCAGCAGCAGTGGCAGCAGCAGCAGTGGTAGAGGCAACGGCTGCAGCAGTGGCAGAAGCAAAGGTAGAGGCAACGGCATAGGCTGCAGCGGAGACAGAAGCAGAGGCAGCAGCAGAGGCGAGTCAAATGAGCTGCAGTCGTAAAAAAGACAATTGAGCTCATATATTCTACACATAGGGCCGGCGTTGACAGATCGTAAAAGGCCGTCAACTGAAAAACAAAAAAAAATAACACCAAGCCAAGTCCAGGAACAACGACAACAAGAACTCCCACATAAATATTAAGACCTGGCCAAAAAGGCATCGTAAAAAACACCACCAGAATCCGGTGTCACTACCAAACTCCCTACCTTATACCAAACACAGCCAAAGGCACAAAACAATAATAATAACAGCAACAACAACAACAACAACAGACCATACAAAACCAACACTAAGAGATGAAACAAAAAAAAATTGATTAATCTCATTAATAAAATGCCAACCTGCATGGTGCGTGCAATCAACGCATTGCCCCTTCCCCCGTGCCCCCTACTAATAACTTCAACTCAGGGGTCGAGGCAATAAAAAACGCAATCGTAAAATATGAACGAAAAACAAGTAGAATTTATAGACACAAAAGCAATGCGAACCTAACATACCCTATATAATTGATGTCAAAGAGTTATTTATATGTTTTAGATATTTTATATTCTATATTTCATACGTATTTAAATAAATAAATAAATTTATATCTAATATAAATATATGAATTTATATATACTTACTTTTGTATATTATTATACATACTGATTATGTTGAAATGTATATAAACATATCAAATTATTTCAAATATAATAAAATTTTTTATATATTATTTTACATATTATTCATAAAAATATATGAATTTATATATAATTTAATTTTTATTAAATTTAATTTTTTTTATTATTTAATTTTTTTTTTAAATTTAATTTTTTTTTTTTTTTCATTTATTATTCTTATATATTATATTAATATTACCATCAAATTTATGTTCATAAAAAAACTTTCAAACTGAGTGCATAGAACAAACTCCTCTTAGCCTTCAACCATTTTCACAGGGTATAAAAGTAAGGCATGTATTTGATAATTTAGAGAATTATTCTTTATGGTTTTTAGAGTTTTTTTTGCTACCCAACTAGTGCACATTAAATACATTTTATTATGGTCGAAGAGTGAGAGAGGGAGAGAGTTTCGGGTTAATTTTCAATGGGGTTCAAAACTGTCAACGCGCATAAATTTTCATAGATACAAAGTCTGGCATAATTTTCATAATTTTCATGTGTATGTATCTGTGTGTGTGTGTGTGTGTGTGTGTGTTTTTGTCTATTTTTTTGTTTAATTTTTGTTTTTGGTTATTTTTTTTATTGTGCAATAGTTAATTAAAAATTTCAATAATAAAAATGTGTACTCATTACGAGCCAGCTTCTTATCGGCTGACAACCATCTATGGGCCTATTAGACGAGTATGCAAGCGTCTGTCCCAGATGTCTCTCTCTATCTCTCTCACTGTCTCTATCTCTCTCTCCCTCTCTCTCTCTCACTTTGTCTCTCTGTCTCAATCTCTTTCTGTCTCTATCTCTACTTCTCCTCTTCTCTTGTGGCAATCTTCAAAGTTAGACTCACAAATGAGCCTCAGGGCCTGAGTTAAGCTTGGGCTGGGCATGGCTCTTGGTCGGGGGGGGCTCTGGCAGGGTCGGCTCGTATCGTAACGGATCGTATTATAGCGGGTCTGGGGTCGGTTGGCTATGGGCTTTGGTAAGGCCAGTCAGGTGGTATTTTTTATATGCATGTTTCATATAGGCTTTTGCTGTTTTCATTACAAATGTTGCGTTTGGTTAGATAAGCAAATGAAATGTTGTCGTTTCTTGTTTGTTGTCGTTTCTTGTTGTTGTGTTTTAGTTTCAGTTGTCTATTTGACTGTTTTAGTTGGCAGAGCAAATTTTTGAATAAATAAACAAATATATTGCATGTTTATTAAACAAAACAAAAAATTAGATATGTGCCGCAGATAGACAAAATCACATCCATGGCACAGCTTCATTTCATTTCATTTCATTTCATTTGCTCAAGGTAAAAATGCTTTCAAAAATCTATAAAATAAATGAAACCAACAAAAAATCCCGATATAATTTTAGATAGAGAGCGAGAGGCATGCAACAAACTGCATGGCGAATCAAATTCAAAATGAATGAAAAATCGTATAAAAAGTGTAGAAAAAAATAGTAATAATAATAAGGTTATGCGGGTTATAGATGGCATTTGTGATATTTAAAATATAACACAAGACTAATGATCTCAACATTGATTGTTGCTTATATATATATATTAGTTTTAATTGAGCCATGATATTGTATGGTTTTATGAATATTTTTTGGGCGAGCCTGCATCAGGGTCTTATCTAATCCATGTGTATAACAAAAGCAAATGCCAAATAATCCAAATATTTAAATGAAGTTAAAATGTTAAAAGGGGAAAGACCATAAATTCTTTGGGGAATTACATAAATGTATTAAAAGATTCAAATAAAAATTAATTTTAATAAATTAATCATAGAAATCTTCAAAAAGTATTTGTAATATTAAATTTATATTTCTTAAATGCATATTTACAAGTAAATTTGCTAAAACATTAATCAAAGAAATCTAATCCAAATAGTATTCGTAATATTAAATATATATTTCTTGGAAATAAATTTCAATTAAATTTGCAAATTATTTTCTATAAAATTTGCGCACATTTTCCAGCTTTTCAATCCCATTTTCCCAGAGCTGTGTTAATGTGGGACTAAGTAGAGGCTTTTCCTGCCATTTAAAAGGAATCTATTTATAGGAAAATTTCACGGCAAAGACTATGGCTTTGCCTGTGTGTCAAATGCAAAAAGTTTTCAAAGTATTTTTGATGAATTAATTTCTATCCAATTTACAGCAAAAGCAACAACTTTTAGCTGCTTTAAGACTTAGTTAAATGCTATTATTAGCTAGGCCAAATGTAACTGTGGCTATATCATTTCGAGCCCATCCAAATGCCATAAGTTCAGCATTTATCGCCGACTTTGTTGGCTTTTACTAAGACTCAACTCAACTCTTTTGATTTCGTTTTTTAAACATTTTTATGGGTTTTTTTTGTGGTCCGTCTAAATCTGCCATATCAATCAATAGACTAGCTGCTATATTAAGCCCCTCGAAAAGATGTTTATCGACCACATAATAAATTTCACTATGGGGGAGTTTAGTTCTACCATTCGATCTTAAACGTTTTGGCTACGCGTGCTGATTTTATAGACATTTCATTTTTTACGTTTGTTTTTTCTTTTTGTTGTAATTTTATAAATTTTTATGATACTCTCTATATGATTTATGAAATCGGAAACTTTTTTTGTTTCTGTTGTCTATTGATCAGCGAACAACAGAAGAACAATAAAGTATAAAGAATAATATGAACGAAATAGAAATATTTTCTTCTGTTTTTTTGTTGCCCAAGTTAATTTGTAACTTGAGTTGAGAGATAAGATCTAACCGCAAATGCTTATGATAGAGCCTTACTCTCACACACACATACATATATATATATATATGTGTACTATACATGTATAAGAGTTAGAAATAGAAACAAGTTTCATTTGCGGATTTGCGTTATTACTCAATGGATTTCATTTGGCTCATAGTTTGTATGGATATGACGCTTTGACAGCCTGACAGCCTGTAGCAACTCGGCTTTAGGCCAAGTTCTTGGCGATTTGCCGACAAAAGAGCTTTAATACAGCTGTGCACAAAAATAGCCATAGAATTGCTCAATGAAATCTAATAAAATATGAAGTATACAAAAAAAGAAATATATTCATAGAATATATATTTGAATAGACTGCTATATCGGTTGATATTGTATGATGAAATAAATACGGTCTTATAGCGTGGTTTTGCTTATCAATTGGCTAGTAATGCTTTCAATTATTGACGGTATATATTCTTTTAAATAATGAATTAAACATACTGTAATTTATTTCAAATAATAATATTTTTTCTTGAGTTGAAATTAACATATCTTAGTGGAATACTTTTTACATAAAAATGTCGTTTAGTATATGAGTTGGTATTTGTTTTTCGGTGTATAGTTGTCAGTTTTTAAATATATATTTAGATACTGTTTGTCATATACATTCTAAAGTTAAAAATGTGATTTTTTTCGGTGTGTAAACTCATTCTTGACAAACTGTTTTGAAGGAGTAATAAGCAACTTTTAATGCATCTCAACTTAAACAGCTTTAAGCTTTGTCTTAGTGTTCTTCAACCATAAAACTTGTAGAAAATTTAGTGTACTTCTTGAATTTCTCTTTATCCATTCTGTTTCTCTCAGTGTAATACACCTTTCCCCTGTCCAGCCCTAGTGAAAGACATAAACAATGCATGCTCCACATTTTATGAGCGGCCATAAAGTTAGTTGCTGCCTCCCATATAAAAACATTTATGGGCTTTATTTAAATAAAAATAAGCATAGTTAAACATTTACACCCCACTATGAGAAAGTCTCTCTATCTCTCTCTCTCTCTTTCTCTATCTCGCTCGATTAGTTTTTTTTTGGGTGCTTGCATGCAAAATTAGCCCATCCTGAACTTCTATAGTATAATGGCTAATTATGTGGTTATAGTTTTATGCATTTTTAATACAAGCTAACAACTAAACAAAGTCACCTTTGCCAGCACCAAGTGCCATACCATAAAACAAGACGCTGATTATCAGAATCAAGAAACAGTGGAAGCAGTGGAAACAAGCACGTTTTTGGCTTTTGTTTATCGTTTTTTGGTAGTCCATAAACAATTTTATTGTTTCATAAAAATTTATTAATAAATTTTTGTTCATCTAACGGCATTATGCACATTGTCACACGCTTCAAAACGCAAATCAAAGCTTTTAATAGATAACAGCGCAGGGTTTATGCCTCTTTCTATCTCTCTATCTCTCTTCCTCTCCCTCTCCCTCTCACTCTCGCCCTTTCTGTCTCTTTTACTCTTTTGAAAAGGGTTGAGCAACCAGTTCGAGAGACAACGGTTTCAAGCAAATTAACACTTTATAAAGTGCAGCCCCAGGGCAACAACAACAACAACAACAACAACAGCAACACAACAACAAACAACAAAGCAAAAGAAAACCAAAAAAAAAAGCTTTTTGGAAGTTTTTCTTCTACTCGCTTTCGTTGAGCTACAGCTGCATGTAAATAATAGGCAAAGCAAAGCTCCAAAGAGGGCAAAAGAGATGGAAAGACATTCAGACAATGAGAGACAGTAAGAGATAAAGAGAGATAGATAGTGAAAGAAAGAGATGAAGCTTCTCGAAATTTGAGTAAGCAAAGTAAATGAAGTAGAAAACATAAAGAAAAAATAAATGCAGTATATGCCCGAAAATGTTAATTACTTCCTTGTTTATTTAGTGTATAATGCTGCTACATATGTGTGCGTGTGTGTGCGTGTGATAGAGAGTGTGTGTGTGTTTATGAGAAAGTTTTTGTTAAAAGAAAAATAAAAACGAAAACAAGGGTTAATCTTTTGTATGGATAAATGTGAGCGGCCCAGGCAAAACTAAGTCCAATGTAAACAGAGGCAGAGGCGCACTGCTTTACTGTATTAACAGGTCTGTTAAGTGCATGTTAAGTGGATTTTTAACAGAATTTGCCTAAAGGCTTTTAATTAATTGGAAAACTGTAATGCAAATCAAATCAAAAGCTTTTCAAGGGGGAATGTTTAATTAAGTGAGAATAAAGCATTGAAAATTAAAATATACAATTAAAATATATATAAAATATCAATCAATTAAAATAATTTAATTTAATATAAATCATGAAACATTATGAACATGTGTAATATAATTTAAATTATTTTCTTTAATTCCATTTATATATTTTATATTATATATATTTCTTATATATTTATAAATTTTGATATTAATATATTTTATAATTTTGTATTAATTATTAATTTATTTGTTTAAATTTTATTTGTACATTTTACGTATTTTATTTCTACTTTAAATGTTAATATTTTATTTTTATTATAAATATTTACAAGTTTAATTTTGTTATAGTGGCTTTAATTTTAATTTTGTTTAAATATAAGCTAAAGAACATAAGTATATAATTTAATATACACCACATATCGGTTTCTATATATACCCTATATAAACTCAATCTGCTTCACATCCTTCACTTGAAAGTAGAGCATAACAGAACTGAACAGAACCGAACAGATCCGAGTGCTCTCAGTTCACAATTCTGGCATGATTTCATTTCTCTTCACTCTGGGTGTTGATTACAGTCGATTACAGCGCACTTGACTGTATAGGATTCAGCATACAGTTAGTCAACTTAACCCTCTCTAAGCCCTGTGCCTTTAAGCCATATCGCATGCTCTGAGCATTTGCTTAGACATCGAGCCAACATGTAAGTCCATATCATTAAACTTTAGCAAAACTCAAACAAAATTAAGCAAGAGCTGAGGCCCAAGTGGAGCAGACGACAGAGCGACAGACAGACAGAGAAATAAAGAGTGTAGACTGCTGCAGTCGTGTGTTCAAGTGACGACTGCTGCTCCACTTCAACTTCAGATTCAGCCTTTAGGGGGCAAAGCAGCAACAGCAACAGCAGCAGCAGCAGCAGCACTTGGAGCTCGCTAAGTAAACCAAATTAAAAAGCACACAAAAACTCCAAGAGAAAAATAAAATACGACAAGAGAATCAGTCGCAGTCTTTAAGTTCATATCTATCATCCCCATCTCCATCTTCTTCTCTATCTTCTCCACCATCTCCATCTTCTCCATCTTCTTCATATTCTCCATCTTCTTCATCTTCTTCATCTTCTCCATCTTTTCTATCTTCTCCATCTTTTCTTTCTTTTCTATCTATTCGATCTTCTCCAGCTTTTCTTTCTTTTCTATCTTCTCCATCTGCTGTATCTTCTCAATCTTCTCCATCTTCTCCATCATCTATTCACTCGATTTCGACTTCGGTCAATATTTTGTTTTAATATGCGAAATAATTACGAGTCGAAATGGATTTCGATTGCTTGAGAAAACATTGCCAATGTAAACATAATTGACTTTTACTCGCTATTTATTATTTAATGAACTATATGAAAGCGACGAATTTTCGCCGAATTTACTTTAGCTAAGTTTCTTCATTCAACTCTTACTATTTTCTATTTGAAAGTTAATTTGCGAGAGACTTATTTTTTGTCGCCTTATGTCACTCGGTTACGAAATCGCACTTTATTTAACGTTGCGCAATTTAGGCAACTTTTTCTTCTTTGTTTCTTTTTTAAGCGTTGTGTTTTTGTAAGTGTGCCAGCACTGCGTCTTTAAGCATTTCCTCATCTTGCTTGCTGAACCCCAGCAACTCTCGTTTAGGGTATTTGACCTCTGGCCCTTGTGTGCCAGAAGCGTTCACCCGATCCCGCAAACCGTATTGGTGCACCCGTGCAATGCGAGCAACTCTACCTGTAAAACCAATGCTCACGCTTTCAGGGGTGGCTTGCACTCTCATATACTTGGCTGCCTTCATCTTGGTAAACATGCTGCGGCGGATCGCGCCTCTTTTGTTTC